>VUQS01076807.1:29094-43770 GCA_015108495.1 Heterochromis multidens
TATATATATATGTATATAGATAGATAGATAGATAGATCTGTAAAACATTTTTCACATTAATATAAAATCTTATTTGGCAGAAAATCAATTAGATTGATGTCATAGTGTTCTCTGCTTTATCCAAGGAAACCAATAATCCCAGATGTTAAAGAAATGAAGAATGAAGAAAGGTACTGAACTGCCTAACCTTTCCCCTAACAATCTTTTTCAGTCGTTTAGATGAGTTGTGAGAGTCCTTGAGTTTCTACCTCAGTCTTCTAAAATAAAGATTATAAGTGAAATTCCTCCAGAGACTGAAAGCTCTGAAATGCAGGCTAGCCATATTGCTACTGTGAATCAAATTTAATTTGTTGCTATTCTCATGGGACTGAGCAGTATCTATCTATCTATCTATCTAGCACAAAAGGTAAGGAAATTTGTGTTTGGTCGATTATTTCTTGGTTGTAACAATGCTTCTTAAATAAATCTTATACCGTTGGAAAGCCTGTTTATTTCCCCTTAAATGGTGCCACATTTGTAAGGAAAATGCATTTATGGATTGAGCAGCAGAGTTGAGTATGTGGGTTGAGCCCATGAAAAACTTGCCAAATCTTCTCTGCCAATGCCAAACAGCTTATTCTGCTATTCTCTTGTTTTGAGCTTCTGTTACCCCCAGGTGCTGACAATTTCCAAAACGTTGCTACGTACTGTATGTAATCCCAGTGAAAGGGGTGCATGAAGAGGATGTGGGACCTATGGATTCTTCGACACCCAAGATCCAGACTAACATCAAAACAACTAGTAGCTCAGTATTCCAACATCCACAAGAAGCAACTCCTATCGCAACTAGAGATTGACAAGGTACAACACAAATGCTACGGCAAGGGGGAATCAGGGCGTCAAGTCAGGGGGGAGATATCATCATCACCACACTGAGAGATTGGGTACCAAGCCCCAAGAACAAATGGTGTGGTGAATGTGAGAGCAGCTCACCTGAAAGAGAAGATCATGGTTAAGCTGGAAACCTGGACCCTCCGTGACCGATTACCAAGACTATGTGAAATACTCTGTGAAAGTCTGCTGGAAGATGTGAATGCAGCATTACGGACAATCAACCAGCTGATGTATACCACAGCAACAGTGATCCTTGAGAAACTTGGCTATAAGATGAACAACAGCAAGAAGGAGCAGTGCCCTCCATGGAATGAATAGAGGCCAAGATCAAGGCAACATGGTGGGAAGTTAGCCAACTATCAGAACTGCAGAAAGGTATGAGGTGGATAGCAGACCCAGTGAGCAGACCCAAACAGCAGTGGACAGTTTCTAAAGGTTTATTGGTTAAACAGTTAATGGTGTGACTTAATGAAGGGGCGCCGGGGATGGTCCTTAGCCCCAGACTGACACTCGGGAAGCCTGTCAGAGAGGACACAGAATGTTAACAGAGATCCAGAGATAATTGGGCAAACTAAGGGAGGTTTGATAGAGTCTGTCTTACTTGAGGAAAAGGTGGTCCAAGGCACAGAGGGGTTACGTGGGGGGCTGGCAGTAATCCTATGGTCCGAAGTTGGTGCGAGAGTGGGTAGGCTGGAGAGTAGGTGTTATTATTCTATCATTTTCTACATGGGAAAATGGAACAATTATTTTGTTATTAAGTGATTTGTTGATTAGTTTGTACTCATAAATCATCCTAAGATCCTAAGGCACTTTATATTGTATGGTAAAGACCTCACAATATCTCTACTGGGCCACAGATTCTCATCCACATCATTATATCTTCCCTTGCCATGATGCAGGAGAAAAATCTTTCGAAATGTTTTGTTCAGCCTCTGCAGCTGCCTGTGGCCTCACAATAACATGGTCTGTCAACAGATTACATTAAAAACAGTAGAGTTGTAAATCCTTTCACTCAATCCAGGATAAATGTGAAATGTTTAAACTGATACATGATGTATACAGAAAGTGCAGCCTTGTCTATTTTCAGCGACTGTCATCAAAATCTTGACTATAATTTGCAAGATATTATTTAGAATACAGTGCACTCTTCTATTGGTAAAGAGAGGTATTGAGCTGCCTAACCTTTACCCTAACAAGTATTTGTCGTTCTGATGGTACTAACATGTTTATTGACATATAAAGTTACAGGCTTTCGAAGATAATGATGTATGGTGCCTTGGATTACAGATTCTTCTGAGAAATCCACTTACTGTTTTGAAATGTTTAGGATAATTTGAATAATGGAACTTGGATAATCTGTTTTATTATACGAGCAGCATTCATTGAAAAGACAGAAAATAATTTCTTAATAGGATTCAAGGATGGATGGTGGAAGAACCACAATCATAATTTTTGAATGAGCCCCAAGGTGACATGCCAGACAAGGACAAAAAATGGCTTGCAGGTTCTCACCAAACATATTGTCATTCGTCGAGTGTGAGATCCACGTAGAAGGTTACAGGAAAGTCAGCAGGTGTTGTATGGCCAGATGCTGGGACTATATATGTTCTGACACCATTTTCAGAAACTGCAGCACACATCATTATGTACCCACCGTAGCTCATTGACCTGTGATGTTCCATCTTTCCCTTTTGTTTTTTTGCCCTTTTGAAACCAGCCTTATCGACAAATTCAAGAGTGTGACATGTTTCATTCCCTCTTCATTTCCTATTCTTTACAATAAACAGAAATCGTGCCACCAACAAAAAAGACAACTGAATACACTGTAGACTTTTACATTAAAAACAAATTTTACAAAGCATGTGTGTTTTTATGCTCTTTATGTTATATTATATATATCTTTAAGGAAAATCCATGATACATTGCAATGTATGGTAGGTAATGTGTGCAGAGCACAACACTTAATAAATATTGCTTTACTCTTTCACAGTTCCACCCAAATAATACTTTGCAGAGATGCTTCCTGGCTACCTGATGTCTTTATAGTATGCTATCATAGACAGGCTGACAGAGTGTATAGTTGCAAAAATGTCAGTCATTTAAATTGCAGTCTGGATCTCTTTGGGTCTAATGGCATTATTTTCATTGACCATGTCGCACATCTCCTGTTCATGCTTAGGTGTAAAGAACGCTCTACTGATATATACTATGGCACAGTGAATTCAGCTTGAAGGATATAATGTAATGTCATGACTTTACAAGGCTAAACTGTCAAACTCAATTTTACTAAAGGCCATACTAACAAAAGAGAATCACACATTGGCTGAGACATATATAGTCACTGAGATGCTTTAATTTAGTGTAAAATGCATGATTCATATAGTCTTCTAATGTACAGTTTAGTCAACATAACATCTGCAAACAGTCAAAAAACAGTCACCAAAAAAGCTGGCTTTCTATCATACATTTAATGCTTTCTGATTTCAGTTTTACAAGGAGGCTATCATACAGCCAACAAACAACAGTCTGTTTCAAAGCCAGAATATGACAACTGGCAGTATGGGGCACTTTATAAATCAAAATACATCCTGATGTAAAAGGAAACAATATACCTATAGTTTTGTTCTTTCACATATTTCTACAAAACTCACGTGGACTGTTTCACAGTGTTGAACATGACAGCTCGGTGTCTGGGTGGGAATTTTATTTGTTTTTTTAAATATCAGCTTACCTGTACCATATAGCTTTCTTGTATGAAATTTGCTGCAAATAAAAAAACTTAAAACTTGCAAATAAACTTTACAGTTTCTCCAGAAATCCCTGACTCTGCTATTTCCCATGCTATGGTAAATCTTGCCTTTACCACACCAATCATTTTGAGATTAGGCTCAAAAAAGCACATTTGCTGTGGCTGCATGCAGCTTGTAGCTCAGCAACTTTATGTGTCTATTCCCCATCCATGACTCCATATTTCTACTGGTGTCTGAATTCAAAATCACAACACACAATATACAGTGGTGTGAAAAAACATTTGCCCCCTTCCTGATTTCTTAGTTTTTTGCATATTTGTCACATTTACATGAGTTCAGTTTCACTAGCCACACCCAGGCCTGATTACTGCCAGACCTGCTGAATCACAAAATCACTTAAACAGAACCAGTCTGACAAAGTGAAGCAGGCTGAAATATCTCAAAAGCAATCATGCCACAATCTAAAGAAACAAAGTCATTGACATCTGTCAGTCTGGAATGGGTTACAAAGCCATTTCTAAGGCTTTGGGACTCCAGTGAACCACAGTGAGAGCCATTATCCACAAATGGAGAAAACTTGGAACAGTGGAGAACCTTCCCAGGAGTGCCCAGCCTACCAAAATTACTCATGTTTATGATTAAACAATAAGTAAGAGACTGCGCAAAAATGGCATCCATGGGAGAGTTCCAAGGAGAAAACCACTACTGACCAAAAAGAACACACAGGCCCATCTCACATTTACCAAAAAACATCTTGGTGATCTTGAAGACTTTTGGGAAAACATTCTGTGGACTGATGAGACAAAAGTTTAACTTTTTGGAAGGTTTGAGTCCACTTTAATTTCATAAAAATAACATCATCCCAACAGTCAAACATGGTGGTGGTAGTGTGATGGTCTGGGGCTGCTTTGCTGCTTCAGGACCTGGACGACTTGCTGTAATTTATGAATCCATGAATTCTGCTCTATACCAGAAAATCCTGAAGGAGAATGTCAGTTAGTGCCCTGAAGCTTACGTGAACTTACGTTAAGGAGTAGAGCAATGATCCAAAACACACCAGCAAGTCCACCTCTGAATGGCTCAAGAAAAACAAAAAACAAAATGAATTTTTTGAAGTGGTCTAGTTCGTTTGAGATGCTTTGGCATGACACGTTCAATTCAATTCAATTCAATTCAATTCTATTTATATAGTGCCAAATCACAACAAAAGTCGCCTCAAGGCGTTTTATATTGCAGGGTAAAGACCCAACAATAATGCTTGTTGTTCATGCTTGGAAATCCTACAATGTGGCTGAATTAAAACAATTCTGCAAAGAAGAGTGGGCCAAAATTCCTCCATAGAGAACTAATGTAACGAGTAATGTAACAAATTACTTTCTCAGGGTAGTAATTAAGTAGAAATTGCATTACTTTTAAGAAAAGTAATGTGAAATACATTACTATTTTTGAATAACGACCTTAGGTAACCATGTCGCTCAGAGAAACCAAGCCTCATGGGTAACAAGAACGAATCCATGTGCACTATAGTGACCTAGTTACCAAACACCAACAAATGCAGATGAGTAATCAGATTTCTCCCTGAGCCCTGACCTTAATTTGAAAGCAGGCCAGCAAGCAGACATAGTTGAATTCTACCTTACAGCACTAGTGTGTCAGTTTCGCAAGTGAGAAAAGGTGAAATATTTAATGGTGAAAACTGACTTATTCAGACGTCTCGACTGAATGGTGGATGGTGTTTTTATACTCTATATAAACGTATGGTGATCTGTCCTTTTATCCAGCTGCTCAGCTACTGCTTTCCTTTCCTGTACCTGTAGTCTGTTGATTTATGTGTAGGTGTAAAAAGTCATTTAAAACCTAGTTTCCTTACACACTGCAAAGAAATTGGTGTTCTCCAAGAGAAATATACAAGGGAAAATCAGGTTTCTCTGATACACTACCTCAGATAAAGAAACCTGCTTTACATAAAAAGAAAATCATCTGAAAGTGGTCTAACCTGGTTGGTACATAAGTGGATATAAACACACAGTTTATGGCTTCTATTAAACCAAACAAAAAATGTAATGATATAAGGAGCAGTTGGTGTCTTTCCTGCTGTCTATCAGCAAAATCTCAAAATATAAATTATTCAAATCAAGGCTGGTAAAAGTTTTTCAGAAAAAAAAAATGCACACATTTGCTGCAACACAGTTGACTCGGTTGTTCTGATAGACAGTCAGGGACACATTAGTGCTCAGACTATGTTGCACTATATCTGGTCATGTGTCCTTGACGACCTGTGAAAGTGATGTGAATGGCTGGACTGGACATTTTCATTCTCTCCCTCTCCCCCTCTCTCCCCCCTCTGTATCCTTGGATTGTTCTCTGGTCTCTGTGGTGCTTTGATGGAATTCATACAGATCTGTTTTAGTGTGTGTGGGTGTGGGCAGATGAGACGTGTGTGTTCTTTGTCAGACCCATTGTTCTCTCACCCTTGCTGTGCAGTACAGCTGTATGCTCTAAAACATGTACAAACGGATGGGGAACGCAATGTGCCAGCCACTGCGAAACTGCAGAGGTTAGCTTGGGACAGAGCTGACAGTGAGAGTGAGTGTGTGTGTATTTCCATTTACCCGTGTGCATCCTGTTATGTCTGACACAGAGGGACAAGGTTTTGTCTTCCTTTTTACTCCATGAAACAATCTGAGCGACTTGGCTTTCAAGTGTTTTGTGTTCCAAGAACCTCCTACAAAACATTTGTCTCCTTTCCAGTGTTTTCTGCCTTCATAGACCTTTCACTCGCTTTGATCTTCACACGACAGGCTTGTACTGTCTGTGTGTGTGTGTGTGTGTGTGTGTGTGTGTGTGTGCGTGTGTGCGCGTGTGTGTGTGCTGCTTGAAAGGCTCCATCATTCATCTGTCTACAATACCATGGCAGAAAATGTCTGGCTGCATACAAAACAGTTATTGGATTTTTCACATTCTCAGGGCTAAGTAACAAATGAGTTTGTTTTCTGTCACTGAATTGAATGAGTTGAGAAATGTTTAGTGTGTAGTTTGCCTTGAATTCCCAAAAGGGGTGATGCAAATGTCAATCAGGAAGGCATGTATATATTGCAGCGTTAATTTTGACAGCAAATGTTGATTTAGTTTTAGTCGTAGTCTTTTGACTAAAACACCATTTAGTTTTAGTCATATTTTAGTCATCTAAATTCTTTTAGTTCAGTCTAGTTTTAGTCGACTAAATACCATAAGACTCTCTAAGACTAAATCTAAAGTTGATTCAGTTGACTAAAATGTAAAGTGTAAAAATTTGTCGTGTTTTTACCGGTGAGAGTTGCTCCACATGTTTCACAAAAGCCTCTTTTTTTTTTTCCACTAGTACCTACTTGGCTCAATTTGACCCGATTTGATGTGACTTCTGTCGTTTTCCATTACAATTGAGTACCACATCAATGTGGGTGGGGTCGTTACAGCAAGGTCCTGTGACGTCATTGCGACACAAACACAACAATGGAAGACATCAAGGCGATGATATACCTGCTGCTAAACTGATGGTAAACCTCTGCACCTCATCGTTTTTGTGTAGCCATTTCCCTCATTGTCAAGTTTAAAAAATGGGAGGTTTGATTCTTGTGAAGGAGTCGGTCTCATGACTCATCCAATGATGTAACTTACTGGCCAAACAGTGGCATGCAGTTCGTTGACATCACATTTTCGGATCGACTGAACTCGCTTGGAACAGGTAAGGTGCAGGTAGTAAAAAAGTACCTGGTACCAGGTACTCAAATGGAAAACCCTAAAAAGCCGAGCCAAGTAGGTACTAGTAGAAACAAGGCTAACGCGTTTTCCTTGACATGAAATGCGAAATGAATATTTTCATCTCATTTTTATTTGTTGATGAAAGTGTCAGTACATTTCATCATAGTTTTTGTCCTCGTGCATTAGTTTTTATTTAGTTATCGTCTTGTTTTTGTCAGGAAAAAAAGGTAGTTGACGACAACTATGACAGAAATTACTGTCCAACGAAATCAACTCTGATATATATTTTGGACTGTTAATTGAAAAAAATGTTTTAAGATATCAACTTGGGCTTTAGGAAACTGTATTGGGCAGTTTTCTCTCATTTGACATTTTGTTTGCTAAAAGGCTGATAAAATGATTAACACATTAATCTATCATGAATATAATCACTCGTTTAAAACCCTTAAGTTAAAACACATGTAGTGTGTTGTACTTGCAGTCCACTGTTAGCAGGATGGCTAACATTTGGCATCATCATGGGTTCTGACAATGTGTACGCCTTTTTACTGGCTGAAAGTTGTTTGGCAGTCCCTCCTTTCCATAGCTGAGATGGTAACTATCGAGGGTGAGAAGTGGTTCTGTGTTTCATTCTAAATGTTTTTTCCTGTTTTGAGTACACCATCTGGGTACTCAAGCCCCCGTTCTCATTTCCTAAATTGCACGTCTTTGATTCCTCTTCACGACGCCTCTTTTTTTTTTCTTAGTCCCTCCCATCAGAGATTTAAGTGGTTGAGAGCAGGAAGAAACATGAGGAGAGAAGAGTCAAGGCAGCAAGCAAGCATTTACCAAAATGAGACATATTTATTTAGGAGCCATCATTTTAAAGCAGCATAAGTTAAATATGGCATGTGGCACGCCTGCGTAATCTGTCCATTGGTTTGTTAAAGCCTACTGCTGTATTTTCTGCTGTCATATGTAACGGTGTTCATGACATTTTTATTTCAGACAACTTTTAATTAAATTCATAACACGGTGCAATATGAAGAGATTACCTTTTTTTTTTTAAATCACAGACTGAAATGATGAAGGGAAGAAAGTTTGGAAGAAAGTAACTGAAACAACATATGATTAAAAAGGACGAGTTGTTTAAAGAGTCCTCCTCCCACCATGGTTTGTGTATTCCAGCTGTGTGCCACGTCTGTTTTTCAGCTGAAAGTAAAAATACTTCCATAAAGAACACACCTGTGCACCCTCGATTATACCTCCTCCAGCAAGCCTCCTTGTCTCCTCTGTCCATCCTGTCTGATTGGAGGATAGAGGATGTTTTTGTTTGTTTTTGTCCATATCACCTAGTCCATGTCTCCTAGTCCTATGGAGTATGGAGTTGTATTTAATACTCTCTCCTTAATTATGTTTAAATTCTTCATTTGAGTGCTTCATTTGCATGAATGTCAGGTGATCAGTATTGCCAAAGTGTTGAGGATGAAAAATAGGTACAAAGAGTAAAATACATAATTAACCTTCAGATACACATCACAACAGTGAGAATAAAGCACTGGAGATCAACATAAACAAGATTTCGAGGGCTTGACAAGTTGCTCTTGCAGATAAAATACAAAAAAAAAAAATCTTTAGTTATAGGACTAGAGTTTTTTTTTTTTAATGTTTCGTTGTTATTACTAAACAAACCGATTAAAAATGCATTAAAAATCTTGATTAGATCTTCTTTTAGAGATGTAACCATGACTCAAATGAATCAGTTTCAGATATGTTTTCCTTCAGTTTTTAGGCAGTTTGTGTTGGGCTGTAGTGGGAATGCCAAGCATGTCAGGAATATCTTGTTTTTATATTTGCTTGAAAAATGTAATTGAGCGTGTATGTATTTTTCTTCTCCTGAGTCCATAAGCTTGTCTCTGTCAGTGCTACAAGTGAAGTGAAGGTTCATGTCATGTTCCTCTCCACCATTTACTCAAAAGAAAACATTTTTCCTGAGTCTCTCCTGCTCCCCAGACCATTGTTTTGTTGACAGTGTTGACTGACAGATACAGGAAACTAGATCAGCACATAGTGAAAAAGAAAAGAAGCACTGATTGGCCCTGTGCACTTTATCTGTTATCTCATTAGGTTCTTTGTACATTAAATGTCAAGTGCCTGTTGAAGCACTGAAGTCTTCTTAGATGCATTGTCTGTTCATCTCTGACTTTTTGTAGTTCTGCTGAATCATGCTTTCCCTTGCAGAAATACTCAAGTTTTTTTAGTGTTATTTTTTTTCTGAAGCTGTAGAACTGAAGTGGAAAATAATGTTGGTATACAGTGTTTTCCTCTCACCTCTTTCATGTGAAGATTTTCTTACTCTTTTAAAATGTTGCTTTCTGAAGCACAAGGTTACTGACCTTACTTGTTTCCACACTGGGGATCTTGTGTGTAATTGCAATAGTGTAATAATAATCATGTGTTTCTGCTTCTTCCCCTCTCTGTCGTTCCACGTTCACACACAGCCTCCTTGACCTGTCTTTGAACAGCCACTTATCTGTTCTTTGCTACCTTCTCCTGTTTCTTTCTCTCACTGTTCTTCCTCTTACCCATTCTGACTTTCTCAGTGGATATGCAGTCTATGACTCTGTACTATGGGTGTCTGACAGGTGACAGGTGGCACAGATTTCACCTAGACAGGGTGTCACTTCTGCAAAGTGCTGCCTCTCATGGTTGACGTATAGGGGAAATCAGTGCCCTGACAAGCCATTATTTATGCTCCCACAAAGCATTGACATCATCAGCAGCATGCAATTGCTTTGATAATTTGATAACCTCTAACTGTTGTGGCAGCAAGTTTATCTCTGGCTGACACATTATAGCTCTTGCTCACCTCAGTGTTGCCGAAAGCTGTCATCCGTATTTAGCAGAGACCTGAGGGAAGCTTGACAGACAGGTGAAGGGGGCAGAATGGACTGTCATCGAGGTCACAGAGCCCTGGCATATTTTGGTTGCGCAGTCCATCTTCCCAGGGGACACCCATGCCACAAAGAGAGAGCGGTGCTGCAGGGCAACCTTGGGTGTGCCAATGCAACAGAGTGGCAGGTCCCTAAAATGGCTCAGATTCCACTGTGAGGTTATGAATTTGCAGAAGCAGAGGCATAACCCCCAGGAAATTGGTCATAAAACGTGGTGCAACCCATATTTCCTGCCAGTGTACCATGTGTCAGGCCTGTAGTGCATTTTCTGGGAGTTTCTTACAAGCTGTAAAAGCTGTCATTTCCTTGGTGCTGCTCAACTTGCTTTATCCAGTGAGTGCACTCCCATGAACATTAGTGCTTTGAGCTAAATCAAGCAGCCAGGCATGCATGGTGGAGCTAGAGGGAGAGTTATGGCAAGAGCATTCAGCACTTTGAGTAGTTACTAAGCAGTGCCCCATGAACTCAATAGAAATCAAGCTAAGAGATGACTAGGTGTTTTTGTTTCATTTTTATATATATATATATTTTTGTTTTTCTTTTTTTTTGGCACTAAGAATGTTTGATGCTGGGCTAGATCATGCTGCACAGATGCATTCGAAATGCTGGGACAGATAATAAATGTAATTTCCTCCGTAGGACAACAAAGAACTCACCACTGAGTCAACAATAAGTTCCATCACTTTGCCTGTGCAGGTCTGTCAAAGATGAACTGAAACAAATTTTTTTGCTAACAGAGATCCACACAATTATTTGTGAAAATGGTGTTGAAGATCCTTGTTGTTATATTGGTTATAATACCGTATATACCATATTAAGCTTCACACCAACGGTCCTAAGAAAAAAAGAGATGAGATTTTCCTAGTTAGCCTAACATTACTGGTCGTCTCTTTTCCTTTTCCTTGTCCTTTATACTCTCTCTATCACACACACACACAGTGTCTCTATCACTGTATTTCTGGGTTTTCTCACAGGCTGTCTGCAGTCTGTGTAGATAAAAATATAATACACTTTCCTGACTCTGCAAAACCTGTGAAAGTAGTTCTGGCTGATGGCAGGGACAGTGTACCATCTAATAAAGAACCACAGGAGTGGCATGTGGATATATTTTCCAGCGTATATTGCATTAACAGACTATTTAAAATGCCTTCTTTTTAATACCTGATGTCTGATCATTTAAAATCTCTAGGCTTAACATAAATGCTTCAGTTTGTCAGGGTTTTCATCTGTTGCTTAGTCTGACTCCTTATTCAAGCAGCGTCGAGTTTTGATTTTGTTTTAATGAATGCTTAACAGTGTGGAATGGATTAAGCACTTAATTGTGGCATATATTTTCTTTCTCCTTAGAAAGACATATCAATCTCTGTGTCAATATTCAGTAGGCTACATCTTGTGCTCTGGTAATTGCATTCTGTTGGATTGTGATGATGAAGGAAAAATGGCTCAGCCTGAACACACTCCCCATGGGACTGGAACACCGTTGCTGCCTGAGATAACATAATTATACAGACTGTTAACTAATGTTCACATCTGCTAACCTTAGCAGTGGCTCACTGATTTATTTCTGTTGACAGAACTTCTGTTGTTAAGCGAGACTGGGTGGGCTGACTGAGCATTAGAACAGACCGGTGAGCAGCTTTTAATGTGAGCTTTAAAGGGACAGTGTGTATTTTATACAACCTGAATGGCTGAAGTATGGTTCACCAAAGATTTTTGTTCCAGCCGATGTTTTGAATAGTCTTTCTGAATTCGTGTGTTTGACTAAATCATATGTGCCTGTAGCCCTTAAACCACTTCTAATAACAAAAGCTGCTATAGCCGCTTCCATTTGGTGGGTATCATTTGGTGGATAAGCTTCTTATCTTGCTTTTAGGCTGAGGATATTGTCACATGTAGGCTTTCCTAAATGAGCCAGAAAGATGACAGTGAGCAAATAGACTGTCTAGTTCTGTAGCTTTAGTCTTAAGAAGAAATTTGTGTTCCCTCCTTTCTCCCACTGTTTCCCCATCATAGGGCATCATAATCTACAAAGAAGAAAGTATTTGCTGTAAGTTCAAAAAGATTCTTTTACTGGATTTGAATATGCTTGAAGATGAACTGAATGTGACAGACTATTCATGACTCATCTTGAAAAAGGTGCTTTGTAAATATTAGTATTTACTGGTATGATGGCAAATAATGCCCTTGGCTCATTTCCAATCGACATTAGAAAGTATCAGTGTGTGTGTGTGTGTGTGTGTGTGTGTGTGTGTGTGTGTGTGTGTGTGTGTGTTTTTTTCCCAAATAATATTAAAAACCGAAATATGGCTTTGGATATCTTGATATGTTTAGACTGCATTGGTGATAAAACGGTATATATCTTGGTATGTTCTGTGCCAACAACATGTAAGCTTTATTAAAACAGACTGATCAATATAAAATGGGGGAAAAAAAATCATTTCTAATGACCTATTTAAATGCAGTCACTTTGTCAGTCAGGACCCATTGCAATTTATAGGAATCTTTGTGTGAATATTTTATACATTTCGTTATGATGACTTGGATGGATGGAAATTTCACTGTGGTTGTGTGAGGTTCTGAGCTGCAATCAGTGTGTCGCATATAGTAGATGGCATTACGAACACTATTACCAGACTGTTTAAAATTACAGACAGGATCCCTGTCTGGTGCAGTGACTAGATGTGATATATTATTGCTGACACGGTCAACAGCAAAAGGGATTTTGGCCCCCAATAGTTGTGGTCAGAAGTTTACATACACTCATTACAGGTATGAATGTCATGGCATTTTTGGGCTTTTAATGATTTCTTTGAACTGTTCTAACATGACAAGGCCAAGGCCTATTAACTCCTCATTAACAGCATAAAAAGGATTTGATTGACAGCACTCATGGGATTGACCAATACTCAGAATAATGGGAAAATTCACAGAATTTAGTGAAGACCTATGAACACAAGCTGAGAAGGTCTCTTGAAGCCATTTCTAAACAACTGCAGATTCCAAGATGATCAGTACAAACAATTGCATAGTATGTAAGTATAATTTAACAAAACATTTTAACAGCTTTGCTGGCCTTTAGGCCTGCTTTTCTGATAGGGAGAGACTCTGCTTAACATTGTGCTATGTGAAGTCAAGTTTTGAATCTTTAACTTGGTGCTTCAGCAATTTTAGAAGAGCAATTCCATAAAGATAGGACTAACAAGAAGCAGATAAACTCCCTAAAATCAAAACTTGTTGGTTTTAAAGAAAATTAACAAATGCTGTAGAACATGTTAATTCATAAGCTTTAAGGGTGCAAAATAACTGCTGGTGTATGTGACTTGAAATCAAGTAAACTGATCTTTGTATATAAAATTGGAGTTTATCAAACAAAATGTTTAGTAAGAGACACACTCTGGCACACAAGATTATCCTGCTGGCAGGTGAGGTGTAAGATAAAAAGGAAGCCAAGTGATGTCTTTCAGCAGGAATGGATAGTGGCAGATCATGTCTGTAGGTGAGCAACAATGTTAGAGCATCTCAAAGTGATCATCCTTTCACTGATAACTTATTTTCACCTGCTCTCACTATGACATGATCTTAAACACTGCCCAGAGAAATCAATATGGCATGAACTTGAATCAAACTTATCTTATTTAATTGTCATTAAATTTGAGTTTATAGTGCGTTGAGCAAAGCTTAAATGATGGAATCTAATATGAACAACCTCAAATTTCTTTTCATGTCTTTCTTTCAATTCTTTCTGCCATTCTGGGAGGTAACATTTATTAGATCTAACACTGGGGAGAGTGGACAGAAAAGTATAGGTGGCTCCTACCTTTTTTCATTTACGTGTTGTGTGGAGTTGCATTGGTTAGGATGCATATGTTTGATTGTTATTTTCTATTTGAAATGAGTACTTCAACAGCAGTGCAAAAAAATCTGCACTTTAGATTTTTTTCTTTCTCTTTTGGTTCCATAATGGCTGCATTGTCATACATAACTGGGTAAATGTAGATCATCAGCTTGACTGGGGTTGCAGTATGTTTGACAAAGATTTCTTTTGAAATGTCAGGGTTTTTGCAGAGGTGGCATTGGAGCAGGCAACAGCAACCTCTACACAAGTGTGGGCACACAAACAATTAAGCATGCTCACATACTAAACTAAGCCCACCATAACTGGTGAACATAAGCGGACGGTTATCAGCTGAACAGGTAAAACTGAATTATGTCATAACATTTGTCCGGATCTTTTTTGACTTTCTTTTCCAGCTGTTGTTGTCATATGTTTAAAATTGGGAAACTAATGGGAAAGGCGGACTAATGAGATGTAATAGCTAACTTAACACTTTTTATTTACAAAAAAAAAAAAAAAGCAAAAAAGGCAAAAAAAAAAACAA
>VUQS01076809.1:0-13826 GCA_015108495.1 Heterochromis multidens
CGAAGCGTTTCTCCCACTGAAAACGCTACGTCCAGATGAACAGATTCAGCTTTTTGGGATTCTTTTACCTGAATTATTGAGCATGCGTCAAGAGACACCTCTGAATGGCTCAAAAAACCCCCAAAAGAAGGTTTTGGAGCGGCCTAGATCAAAGTCCGACTCAAATCAGACTGAGATGCTTTGGCATGACACTCATGTTCATGTTCATGCTCCAATGGTGGCTAGTTAATAGGTTTATTTTTTCACACAGGGCCAGGTAGGTTTGAATAGTTTTTTTTTTTCCTTAATAAATAAAATCATCATTGTGTGTGTGTGTGTGTGAAAAAGCCTGATTTTAGCTTCAATCACTATTACATCTAGCAACCTCTTGCACTGTTTATAGTTGGTCAAAAACAACAAATATCTCTATGTCGAAACATAACACAAACAGCTGTAAAGGTTTTGAGGACACTACTGTTTTCAGACAGCCAAACTTTCAACTTTAGAGAAGCTCCTGGTTGTTCCTTACTGTGAACTACTCACCATTTTCAGTGTCATAATACTGAGAAAGTCACCAAAGTCAATCGTTCCAGAGCCCTCTTTATCAATGTCTGCAATCATCTTCTTGATCTCTTCTTTCTTTGGTTCAAAACCCAGAGCTCTCATGGCAACCTGTGGCACAGGTGAGGGGAAACGAAGCTGACGGTATTTCTTTCTTAACATTTCATCAACACATATTTAACTAGAAACTAACCTTGAGCTCCTTCACGTCTATTGTTCCAGTTCCATCTGTGTCAAAGAGGTCGAAAGCTTCCTTGATCTCTTGCTTTTGCTCCTCAGTCAGGTCGTTTTTTAAATCCGTCTTTTTCCTTTGGCTAGCCGAGGAAGCTGGTTTCCGGTAACTTGAAGCCTGAAAAAGAAAATATTAATACTTCACAGAAGGTACTTACTAAGTGACTAAGTTAAATTAAAAGTAACAGGACCGCGGTTCATAGTTTTACGTTTTAGGTAACTATCATGCTAGCTAGCTTGCATGCTGCTCCGGGAGACCAAGCAGATTCAGGTTAAAACTAACAGCTTTTCATGGCAAATCCCACAGCTTCCTAAAATGTTAATGAAAAATTCGTTTATACAATTCATTTATATAAATACAAACCATCTGAATTAATGATCCGGTCAAGAAAACCTCAGTGTTTTGTTTGGTGATCGGATGTCAACAAACCAGGCAGCAACGGCTGTAAATTTTTCTGTGACGCGACATCCGAGACAGCCAATAGAAACCATGAAAGCATCCTCACGAAAGCCGATTAACTAATCACAAAGAGGGATAGGCGGGTTAGAACAGTATCAACCAATCATTTGGACAGTTTGTTGTCGCCCGGCAACCAGGAAACAAAACGCATGCGCAGTGCTTAATCGTTTGAGCTGAACCAGGCGTATCATAAATGTCTCGTACACTAGTGAAGTAAGGTAACAGTTTACTCATTGATGCTAAATGAAAGTGAGTATTTTAGCGGCACTTTGCAGAGACGTTTGTGTGCTTTGTTTTCAGGTCGGACAGAAGGCGGGAACTTTGAAGTAAACTTGTCTCTGGACTGTTAGCTTAGCTTGTGAGCTGCAGCAGGTGAAGTGCAGGTCAGTTGCACTTCTGCTGAGCTGCTTTTGACAAAGCTCGCTGCTACTGTTTGATATAATGTTTTACATAATATCAGAATCCAGATTGTGAGTGTCATTCTCTGAAAAATCTAAATCTATGAAGCACTGGTTGCTCTTATATATCTGCCAAATGTCAATAAGCTGAGCGCATCTGTCTGCAAAATAAGATCTTCGACTTACTAGTGCTTCGTTATTATCTGTTTAAATCTTAAAAGACAATGTGATGAAGGAGTGAAAAGCTTAAGAACAGTTGAGTTATTTATTATAATGAAGATTTATTTGTTTCCATGGCCAAAGAGGGAAAAGGAAACAAACAAACAAGATAAAACTTATTATTTTTAACACTGTTATCAGTGGGAAAATGTTACAGTCAGTGTGTCCCTAGTTTAACCTTCAGGTGACAGAGGCTTCTATTTCCATGTGCTGTTGTGGTATTTTAAATGGAAAGTATTTAACATTATAGCCTTTGATTTTTATCGTCATTTCCCACTTCAAGTCACTGCACTGTAAAGTTTTCTAGTGAACCACGGCTTGCAGATTTACTGTGGCAGAAGCCCAGAGTAACAATGAAAACAGCTCAGTTGACAAAGATCCGGGTTTAGGCTTCTGTGCATAAAAATTATTGAAAATCTTAATTAATTACATTATAACATTTTAGAATATCTGTAAATTTGATGAGCCATGCCATGACGCTATGGGAAAGAGTTGTTGAAGCTAGGTTAAGAAGAGGGGTGACGATCAGAGAGCAGCAGTACGGCTTCATACTGAGAAAGAGCACCGCAGATGTGATGTTTGCTTTGAGCATGTTGATGGAGAAGTATAGAGAAGGTCACTGTGGATCTAGAGAAAGCGTATGATAGGGTGCCAATGAACTGTGGTGCTGCATGAGGAAGTCAGGATTGGCAGAGAAGGGTGGTGCAGGACATGTATGAGGACAGTGAGACAGTGGTGAGGTGTGTGGTAGGAGTGTCAGATGGGTTCAAGGTGGGGGTGGAATTAAATCGGGTATCAATTCTGAGCCCATTCTTGTTCACAATGGTGATGGACAGGCTGACAGATGAGGTCAGGCAGAAGTCTCCGTGAATTATGATGTTTGCAGATGACACTGTGATCTGTAGTGAGAGTAGAGAGCAAGTTGCCTGCAGAGGTGGAGGCATGCTCTGGAGAGAAGAGGAATGAAAGTCGATACAAGAAAGACAGAATACGTGTGTGAATGAGAGGGAGACAGGTGTAACAGTGAAGCTGTAAGGAGCAGAGATAGTGAAGGTAGATGAATTTAAATACCTGGGGTCAACCATCCAGAAGCAAATGGATAGCAGCAAAAGTGAAAGGGAAGATTTACAAGATGGTTGTGAGACCTGCTGTGATGTCTGGTTTGGCGACGGTGGCACTAACAAAAAGACAGGAATCAGAACTGGAGGTGGCAGAGATAAAGATGCTCAGATTTTCATTGGGAGTGACCAGGATGGACAAGAAATGAGTACATCAGAGGGACAGCTCAGGTTGAGCAATTTGGAGACAAAGTTAAAGAGGCGAGGCTGAGATAGTGTAATTTTTTTTATTTTTACTTATTTTTAAATTTTAACACTGTTAATATAACGCTGCACCTTAATTTTAGGAGTTTTATAATCTAAACGTAATTTTTATTTCATTTTTTTAATTTATTTTTAATTTTAACACTGTTAATATAAAGATTTTAAATGTCTTATTTTGTACTGAGGGGACGACATGTAATTTCATTGTACTTCATATAATGACAATAAAGATTCAATCAATCAATCAATCAATAGTGGCTATATTGGACAAAGGATGTTGAATATGGAGCTGCCAGGCAAGAGGAATGGAGGAAGACCACAGAGGAGGTTTATGGATGTAGTGAAGGAGAACATGAAGAGGGTTGCTGTGACAGAGGATGCTAGGGATAGGGTGAGATGGAGGCAGATGAGGAGTCGCTGTGGTGACCCCTAAAGGGAGCAGCCGAAAGATGAAGAAGATTTTAGACTGTCTGTCATAGATAAAGGAAACGGCATGAACACAAGTAGGGCCATTAAATAAGGAATTCCTGTATAACATTTACCCCCTCTGTCTTTTTATTTGCTAACAAATCTTTTTTTTCCTTTGGGTATTAAGGTACCATAAAGTATAATAGAGTAAATTTGAATTTCCAGTCAAAATAGGAAATGTGAGGGCCTTCAAACAACTCAAAGAAGTCCAGTTGCCTTCTTTCAAACCCTTGGACTACCATGTCCTGGATGACTGAGAACCTACACAGAAATACTTAGTTACTGTTCTTTGTTTCTTGTTACTTTGAAAAACACAAATGATGTTAATTATATTACTAACTAAATGCAAATATTTGTGATGGCTTTATTTGGTAAGGACTGACCAAACTTAAAACTTTTCTTTTACAGTAATGTTTGGAAGTACAGTCATAAACCGTCGACAGCATGTTGGACTGCAGAAACTCTTGGCACTGGCAGGAATCTCACATTCTTCTTTGGGACCTTATAAAAAGTACAAGTTTATCCAAGATGACACGAGTGGGGAGTCCGCTCTTGTGTGTTCGTGTTTTCGCATCGTTGAGACCCTGGAGCTGACCTGTGCAGTGGGTCAGCTGGTTTATGAGACTATCCAAAGCCATCAGAAGGTCTACCACACAGGGTCAGGATGCCTGCTGTTCCTAGCAGGAACCTGGAGCCGTGCTGCCCTGGACTGTCTTCAGAGAGGAATTTCAGTAGCGAACATAATCTCAGCCATGTCAGAAGGGATGGATGTATGTCTGGATGCTTGCAGGAAATGTGCTGTTTCACTTGAGGATCTGGGTGTGACAAAACTAGAAAGTTTTGCTGTAAAACTGTCCAAGACACCCATCACACATTCATCACACTCATTGTGCAGTGCGCAGGGAACAATAAAGGTTGATCTCAAGACTCTAAACATCAGTGAACAGAGAAAAATAAAACTCAGCAGACATTTTTGTGAGACAAAGTCTGAAAATGTCTCCAAAGTACTGCTGCAGTCTCCTCAGCCTAAGCTTCCTGACATTGTACACATTACTGAGGGACTGAGCCATGGTTGTGATGATGCAATGAAACTGGTAGTCAAAGCCATTCAGATGCAGTCAAAAACTAATCAAGAAGATGTGAACTATTCCATGTTTGACATCACTAAAGTGGTGACTTGTGTGCTCCCCGGTTTACCAGAGGAGCATGCCTGCGTTGTATTTGGCTGTGTTGTTCTTTTATCTGCTGAACAGGCTTCAGTCGCTCATCATTTAAAAGAACAACACCTGAAAGTTGTTCTCATTAATGGAGATTTATCACATACTTATCGCCACCTTGGCTTTAATAGGCCGGCAGGTATCCACCACGTGAGAGATCAGACGGATTTGTCGAGTTCAAGCAAAGAAGACGAATGGGTGGAACAGACTGTGACACATCTGCTGAACCTGGAAGTGAACCTGATACTAATCAATGGGCACGCTTGTGAAAAAGTGATTCAGCATTGTTTAAGGCATCATATACTTGTAGTGGAAAAGATGAAGGCTTCTGTTTTGAAGACATTTGCTAATTTGATTGGAGTTGTTCCGGTGACGTATGCTACGCAGTTGAGTAAGCACAATGTTGGCTCTGGGGCGCAGGTTGCAATATGGAAGGACCTCAGGAGCCACGAGAGGAAGTCTTTAGCTGTGAATATCTCAACTGGCAGAAACAGCGGGCTGGTTACAGTGATCCTTACAAGCTGTATACATGGAAAGCTGCAGGCCCTGGAGGACCAGTTTTGGGCCTGTGCTTATCGCTTACACTGTGCACTAAAAGACGGAGCCCTCCTACCAGGGGCTGCTGGGACAGAAATGCTTTGTATTCATCACCTACAAAAGCAAGCGGAGTGTCATGTCATGCGTCATAGAGAAAAGATTGGTGAGACAGAAACTAACCACTACAGGGGTTTAGTGTTGGAGCTCATGGCAGATGGTTTAATAGATTACATATCCACTGTAATGGTTAACACTGGAAGAATTTCCAAAGTCAAAGCTAGGACTATGGTGAGCCAACAACTGCAGGACTATAACAGACATCTAGGCAATGCTGCAAAGTCCCCACGACTTTTCTTGGATAGTGAAGTTTTCACAGCACTGAAACCCGATGAAGCACGAGCAGTGGAAATCTATGATAATCTGAGTGTGAAGCAAGAAGCATGGAGGAAAGCCTTAGATCTTGTTTTCTTGGTTTTACAGACAGATGCAGAGATCATCACAGGCACCACAGACCAAAAAACTGAGGTTGCACAGGAAAATCTCTTGCTGTTATGATGTTCAAGCAGAATATTTAGGCGAAATATTTCACTGTACAACGCAAACTGATTTTCTTTCTTCGTAAACAGAAAGTGATTTGTGAAATAAGCTGGACATAATACACAGCCAGGGACTTTTTAAAAAAAAAAGTTTTTAAAAGTTTTTATTTTCTGCCACAAGGGGGGGACATCTTCATTCTGAATGTCTTCAGAAAGCTTTATAAAAAACCTATTTTATTTGTTATTTTAATTAACTTGGACTTGTGTCTTCTGTCCTTATGATTCTCTATTTTCACTGGAAATTCCCTTCAATTTTCTGTTTATTTTATAATGAAACAAGCATGACTAACCTGACATTAGTTGTACATGACCTTGTACACACCTTGACTTTACACACATTTCAGCCAGGGAAAACAACTGCTACATACTCAAACCCACAATTAGATTTCCTTCTCATGGGGCATGGGAGGAATTTTGTTGTGCTTCTTCGTCTTGGTACACTTGCTTAATGATATTTGCCTAAGCTTCATTAAATGTCTACGGTTTAGCTAGCACTGTTCACATTGGACACTGACACTGCTTCTGTGCCAGCCGCGGTGCTTTCATGACATTCTCTGTCATAATTGGCATGGTTGATGCAGAAGGAACACTTCCAGACAGAGTAAATGTTTTTGGTTAAGTCTTAATAGTGTCTGTCAGAGGTTATGTCAGTCATTTGAATTCTGGAAATCTTTCATTAACACTTTCCCTTCTACGTGATCACTGAAAGGTCACATAAATATTAAGAAATTCTGTAGTTTGGGCAGATTTTAGAGTACTTATACATATAGACATTTGTAATAGGCTATTCATAGAATACCTATATTAAGATAAGTCATAATGATTATGACTTGGAAAATTCAAGAATTGCTCCCAAAACATTGACTGTTCACTTTGGTTGGTGTCTTGAAAAATTTCCCTTTTTTGCATGTTGTGTTTTAGAGGTGTCGGTTGCAGTGACATGTGTGGCCTTCCATTTCCTCTGAGGTCACAGAGAGCACAGCTCATTACATCCTAAAAATAGTTCAGTGAAATTAAAGTGCTACAAAGGTTTTACAGTGGAGACATAACAGTCTTGACTCGGGCATCACTGTGTTGTTGCGGCATTGAGAGGGGAGGGTGTGACATAACGCAACAAACACAACACTGAGAGGGAAATTGGAATGGCAAAACTGGTGACACATCCCAAAGTTCAGGGTGAGTCCACCTCCTTTCTGTCTGCACGAATCCTTCAACAAATTTATATAATGTAAACCATAAAGAGCTCTGTGAGAGATGCTCCAGAGTGGTTAAATGAGTATTTGTTTTGGGCAATGACAAGTAGGAGATCAAATTATTTTAAATATAAAATTATGAGGAGAAAAGGCAGCTGAAGCATTTTTTTTTTAAATTGTAGTTTAAAATAAAAGGGTGATATATGTGGTCAAGTGCTATAGTAAGAAAAAATGTGTCACAAGGGCATTTAGAAAAATTAAAAAATAATAGCAAACCATAAAGTTTTTTGTGCCGTTAGGATATTGTTAAACAAGACAAGAGATAAGATGCAACGAAATTTCATTTGGTGACTCAACTAATGGCAAGGGATAAAAGTAGCCTTTAAAAAAAGACAAAAATAGTAACAAAAAGAACTATGAAAATAGCAAAAAAAGAAGAGCTATATACAAAAAACTGGAATTTAATACAAACATCATCTTGTTATGGTGATCTCTCAGTGACTCTTTGGTTATTTACATGAGTGCAAAGATCGCAATATTGTGCATTTGCCCGTATATTAAATCAGTCCCAACAGTTATTTGCAGTTATTTGCATAGACAAAGCAGGTATGCTATAACTACTTGTCTGAATATGGTTACCATGGTTACCATGCACTTCGGAGTAAAAATGTAAGCAGTGACCTCTCTTCTAACATTAATCTTTCAATCTATTGTAAGCTGCTGACTACAGCCTTGCAGCAAACATGCCAAATGATTAGTTCTTTATACCAACATCAGTGGTTTGATTGAAGTAAACAAACTGAAGTTGAATGTTGATCATCTTGCTACAAACCTTCGCTCTGAGCATTCACGTAGATAGTCTCTGACATATACCATCTACCGTTTTGCAAATTGAGCTCACCTACCCAATGGCAAGGACACTCCCTGACAGCAGTGGCCTCCCTATAGCAGGAGACTGCACTCTGCCACGCCACAAAAACTGCTCAGGAGCAGATCTAATAACTAGCCCAAGGTATTACCCCAGCCTACAAGCTCTACAGATCCCATCTAATGAAGCTTCCATAGAATAAACTGGAAAAGCCTGATTCATGGAGGCCTCACCCCCTAACCCACAATCCCCAAAGAACTGCTGCCAGTGTCCCGTGCCAGACCATAGACTATATGCCAGATACAAGACACCCCAGAGGTCCTGTGTCCTTGCCATGATGGATAGCAGCTGTTTTTGCCAATGCAGTTGGGGCCTACAGGTTTCAATTTTGTGACTGATCAATGTATTAATATGTCATCATTGTACCACTCATATATTTACTTTTTCCAGGTGAAAAGATTTTTAAATGGCTATTTGGGATAGTGACACCACTGAGTCCCACAGTGCTAATTTGAAAATTCCTAAATGGGCGGCTGTGGCTCAGGTAGAAGGTCTGTAGAAGTTTGGTGGCTCGATCCCTTGGGCAAGGTACTGAATCCTGAGTTTCCCCCGATGCATCAATGTGAGTGTGTGTGAGAATGTTAGAAAGCACTTAGGCATAGATAAAAGCACTGTATGAATGTGTGCGTGCATTTAAGTGAATGGCTTGTAGTAAGAAAGCACTTTGAGTGCTCAACTGAGTAGAAAGGTGCTATATAAGTATTAGTCCATTTACATGCCCACACATCCACTAGCTGTTCTGTCTTTGTAGAAATGAACATTTGGAAAATCTAACACATGGAATTTGGTTTGATTAAGGATAATATGAAAGCCTGAAGACTGGGTTTATATTTGAAAGATAAGGCCAATGCCGTAATTGTTATATCATTATTTTATCTGTGCAGTACTATATGGGTATAAATGTGTATCACTAATGGTATTTGGTGGATATTTTCTTCATGGGGAACAATACTTTGCTTGTATATGTGCATGTGTATATGCTATGTTCATTCAGCCAATACTGTCAAACAAAAACTCTGCCTGTAGTTGAACTTTTTGTTCTTCTGTTCGGCTTTCTTTTACCCTCTTGCAACTATTTAACTATCATATGTTTCACAAACCAATTTTGCCGGGGTGACCAACATGATGTCAACCGGGAGCACAGCTGACTTTCTCCTGATCCAGCACAAGTTTCAGATGTGGTAACGTTTACCCAGAAGCCCAGAACAGTAAGTGCCTATTTTGACGAATGCATGGCCTCCTCCTGGATAAATAACTTTCATCACTGATCATCCAGTCAGCTGGTTTTGAAAAAGCTGAGAATAGCAATTAAAATAACTCACTCGTGATGGTTTCTTTTTCATCTACTGGCATTTCTACTTTGCATTGTTATTTTTTTCACCTATGAATAGCACTGAGTGAATCACTAACAAGCTGGCTCTGCTGGCTTTCTTTTTATGTCCCTCTTTTCTTGCTCTTCAACAGACTGGATGAATGAAAACACTGGTTCTGTTCACATGGTTGCTGTGGCTCTTGGCTCTCTGAAGGGTCTCAGTGTCCAAGTTGCACGTCCCCCTTCCTTGCCCTCCTCTCCTTTCCCGACTTCTGTTGGGTTGGTTGGTTAACTCAGTGAGCATTAGTGGGCGTGAGCATCTGTGTGTGTGTGTGTTGGTGCTCCTAGGGCGCATGCGAACTGAGGCCCAAAGGGGAAAGCCTTCCACACAGATCTAAGCCAGCTGCCCTGCTTTAAACACTCTATTGCAAGAAGAGTAGAAGAAAGAAGGGACCTGCATGCATCCCCCCTACCAGTGTGCTCCAAGTACACTGGCAAAACAGCCAGCTCTACAAACGGCAGAGAAGCAGCTACAAACTGTAGATTTTTATGTTTGAGCTTACGTAGGAGTCCGTAGAAGTGCTTCTGCTTCAGATTCTCAGGACTCAAAGGGCACTTGCTGCCCTGAGAGGGGGCCGTTCAAGCAAACTGACCTCTGAGGTTAAGTAGAATCAGCGTGTGTGGAGGAGGGTAGGAGGGTACAGGCAACAGTTAGTGGGAGGTGGGAGGCCACAGTGAAGCTCCTGCGCTTCTCAAGAAGGAGACGACGCAGTTGTCAGGAAGTGGGGAAAGAGGAGGAGATGGCCACGGGAGAAATCACAACACTTCCCCCTACACCTGAGGACGGCGGTAGTGGTGGCTTTCCTCCTGGGAACTTCAAGGATCCTAAAAGGCTGTACTGTAAAAATGGTGGCTTTTTCTTGAGGATAAAATCTGATGGGGGAGTGGATGGAATCCGGGAGAAAAACGACCCCCACAGTAAGTACTTCCAGTCCCCTTCTTGCTTTACACAGTGCACAAAGTTTCTTTATTTTCTTTTTAACATGCAACAGGGAAGTAAGAGTGAAGCAAAAAATATGATATAAGATGGATAAATAGTAGGGACTGATGTGAATTTTCCATTTTAATTATGATTATTCTCCACTTATTAACATTAAGAACCAAATGTGTGTAGGTCACCTCCTGGAAAGTATAATAACCTCAGTGCTAAAGAGTCACACCTCAGTTTTTATTCATCAGTGGGACTTCTGATGGAACATGCTTGATGCTTTTAGTACTCCAAATGTAGATCACTGTGCTGAGTCACACTGCTCACTGTATGCTTTACGTCACAAAAGACAGCAAATCAAGGAGTTTAAAGCCAGAATAAGGGAGTTCCTGATTAAGATGTCATTGTCAATTTTTGAGGCTGATGAAATTATGTAAACCTATCAAAAAAAAAAAAAAAAAAGCCATTGAATCAATATTTATTCTGAGTGAGAGGAATTTTTTTGCCTCTCACTCAGTTTTTTTTAACTAAGGGGAAACATTAACATGATTATTTTAATGGACAACTGTAGCACTCTTCAGTGCGTCACTGTCACTGATTAAATGTGTCCTCCATAAATAGGAAGGGAGGAGAGGAACATGAAATTTGGATTTTTCCTTGGAAAACACATGCTTGGAAGTGTATTGCACAAGGTACAGTGTGACATTTCAAACACGTGTGCCTAAACAAATGCCTGATGGCAGTTCAAGGAGTGAGAAGCTATTTATAGGATAATTCAGTTGCCTTTAATTATATTCCACTAGAAGTGTTTGTGAAATGTCCTGAGAGATTAATCTTGTAGACATTTGATGGGAGCAAGTTTCAGGAAGGAATATATTCACACTTCGTTATAAAACAGGCATTAGTGTTAATCATTTAGCTTTTTACCAAAATAGTTCTTAACAGTTATTATGACCCGAGCTGTGTTTCATCAATGGTCCTTTTGTTAAGGCTACGATACACCTGCCAGCTTTTACAGACAAACTTGCCAGTGAGAATTGGAAATGTTATGAAAAATGTTGCCTAATATATCCTCAAGTAGAATTTCTGTGCTAATATAGATGGGACTCTTTTCCATCCATTTGTGATCTCAGTAAGACACTTTTCATCCAAGAACTTTGGGGTCAATTCTGACACAAACTGGACAGGATAGGAGTCCCCAGAGCATGCTTTACAGAAGTAGATATCTGTTTCCCTCCATTCACAAAAGCTGTGGCACATAATCTATCTAGGGAAGATTGAACACACCACAGCACACTCAGACCAATTATATGTTTTTTTTCACCTCTTTGATCTGTGACATGAATCACCCAAACAGCTAGCTTAATGATAGACAGATGTGTGTCTACCCAAAGTCTTAATGTGGATTCATTCTGAAGAGATTCCCTATTTACCTTAAGGGGCCCCTGCATTTGGTGGTTTGACTTCATGTAACATTTGCTCAGGATATCTGTCTCTATCAGGAAAATAAATAAATAAATGTGAAGATAATTTGTGATTATGAGCATGCTATCACACAGCGTGTAGGTACTATGTAATGTCCTTCTATTTTTTTGGTGGTTAATTAAACTTAAACAGTGGTATTAATAATGGTATTACATTTATTATATTTAAGTAATAATGAAAAAGTTTTAGAATTAAAATATACTCAAAGTACCTAAAGTAAAGGTCTCAACATACAAAATCATATACATTATGTTACTGTTTAATAGTTACTGATTTAATCGTGTACATCACTTTAATGTTACTATAATTGTTCTCATCCAATAATATTTGCAGGCACCAAGTGGTGTTATTCATATTTCAGGAGGTAACCCCATCTGGACATGCCCCTGCATATGTCCACTACAGATTTTATTTTACAGCATAACGTAAAATGAAGGGTACTCAACTCATTGTTGAAGTCAGTGGTAACTATTACTCTGGAGCTAATTTGATGGATCCTTTTGCTTTGTTTTTAACGTCACTGTTTGGTTTTACAGGATATCCAAGTTATGTTACAGGACTTGTGGTTTGATTTTGTGCCGCTTACCTTTATGATCCAGAGGCAAAGAAACAAAAACTGAATTTGAGAGGATGCCACCTATTTGCTTTCCTAACTCTTGGTGCTCTTGGTGGTAATTTTCCCAGTGGCATGCCCCTGTGTTGGCAAACAAGCTCCCATACACTGAGAGTAAGGAAACTGAAGCATCTACTAGCGAAAAAGTTAGATATTTTATCAGGAAAATACTGCAAATTAAAGCTATTTTCTATAAAATAAGTAAGTGGGTGATGTTAAACTAGTCTAAAACATAACCCAGTCACATGCTTCACATGATGTGTGGGCTTGTTTATGAGGTGCTGCCCACCAGTGGCCTGGGATGGGATTTTTTTTTATATATGTTTTCTAGGTTTTTTTTTTTTTTTTTTTTTTTTTTTTTTATTATGTTTTTTTTTTTTTTTTTTTTTTTTTTTTTTTTTTTTTTTTTTTTTTTTTTTTTTTTTTTTTTTTTTTAATATTTTTTTTTTTTTTTTTTTTTTTTTTTTTTCCCCCAGGAAGGAGTATTCCCTAACTATCTTTCATGACTACTTAGAAACCATTAATTTTCACACCATGTTTTAAGTGGCCTCCTTCTAAGAAATTCCTGAAGTTTCTAAAAGTAGAATGGGAGGCAGAGCCTTCAGCTGTCAGGTCTCCTGTGGAACCAGCTCCCAGTTTGGATTCAGGAGGCAGACACCCTCTCTACAAACTTTGCTTTTTGATCAAGCTTATAGTAGTTCAGGTGGCCCTGAAACCTCCCCTTAGTTATGCAGCTATAGGCTCAGACTGCTGGGGGCCTTCCCATGATGCACTCAGCACTTGTCCTTCACTCTCCCACATTTCACTCTCCGTGTGTTTTTATGCCACTATTGCACGTCATTAACTTTTATCTACTCTCTCCTGTAAGTTGTTTTGTTCAGTTTGTTGTTCTCCATCTCTCTTCTCTTTTCTCTCACTCCACAACAAGAGGAAGTTCTTCCCTGCCGTTGCCAAGCACTTGCTCTCTCTAACATTTTGGAGTTTTTCCTTACAAGATAAAATGCTTTGAGATGACTACTGTGAACTGGTACTATGAAATAAAACTAAATTCACTGTATGATCACTCTGTGCCCTTTCAGCTCCCAGTGGTGGTCCAAAGGCTTCGAGAGAGGAAGTGGAAGGCGGGGGAGCTGCTGCACATGCTGCTGCGCTACTGTGATGAGAGCTACAGTCAGTCTGAGGCCAGAGAGGAGGCACTTGAGACGGGAAAAGAACCTCACTGCATCCCCCTCTTCCAGTGGCTTCTGGAGCACGCCTAGGGCCTCTGCTCTTTTTTTTTTTTTTTTTCTTTTTTTTTTCCCCCCCTTTTCTTTCTTCTC
>VUQS01076809.1:33428-44879 GCA_015108495.1 Heterochromis multidens
CCACATACATTTGATTTTTTTCCCCTTTTCTTCTGCAAATGTAAGATTGATAGGCTCAGTCAGAACATTCTCATTCCAGTAAACAGAAAGTTCAAAACCAGAAGGAAAACTGTGAAAAACCTTTCCTTCCCTTAAGTCACAAACCTCTTACAGCACAGCTATACAGATCTCTTACTTGCCAAAACTTGTCTAGACTGCAAAACCATAACATGCATGTAACATTACACCTATACACAAGGAAGCAGTAAGATTGAAAGGTGTTTTTAATGTGGCCTGGTTACATATAGTTGACAGTACCTCTTCAGTGATGTCTATGGTGTCTCCAACTTTCAGCTCCAGCTCGTCTTCATTCTGTGGTTGATACTCATATAGCACCTTGCACTGTCTCTTCTTAGGCTCTGAGGAGAACAAAAAAAAGACGGTAGATCTGTGTTGACTTTTAGCAAACCTGTATTTCTGCAAAAGTAAAAGGGGGCGGTGAGAGAAAGCAAGAGAGGCATAGCCGTCGACAAGAACCCCTCCCCACATAGAACTCAGGGACTCTTCTGATAGGTGATCCTGCAGCATGAAGTAGACCCGCCCTACTGAACAAGCAAAGCTGTGCAGAATATTCAACAAGGAAACAACACAATGTTGTCAGAAAAGAGAACATGGATATTAGAAGATAAACATTCACTATGATGGAGAGGAGACCAAACTCATTCAATGTCACTCATTCAAGTTATAAATATGTTATTCAGTGACATGTTTTTTGATCAATTTCAAAATGATCTTATCTTTTTTGTCTAGAAAATATCACTTCTAATAGAAAAGTGTTGCTAGTAACATTAGCCTTTATTTAACATGTGAATGGTTTAACTAGTCTTATTGACAGTATGCAGCACTTTAGAGTCATAATAAGCCACAGTTAACTGCCTTTTTGGAAAATAAAAGGAAATAAAACAAGAGCCCAGCCAATATACAATACCAATAATCGGCGACTTAAAAATCCAATATTCCAATACATTGGCCAATGTGTGTTTTTTTTTCATGAAACATAACCAGATTTCTCAAATATTTGCTATATGTAGTTATTTATTTACCCGTTTACACTCTTGCCCAACTCTGTTCTGTGTTTGTGACATTCCAAACACGTGCTGGGAAGTACCCTCAGTTGGATAAACTATGCAACATCAACACTCAAAACATGGTTGAAGGGTGTTTCTCCAGTCTCTTCTTGGCTTTTTAATTTTTCATTTATCAGCCATTATAAATGCAGATCAGCAAATAGCTAATATTGGCTGATAACATCCACCTGCAGATAAATCGTTCAGGCTCTAAATATTCATGTATGCATTTCTTTTGTGTTCTCTGCAGCACAAAAAGTATCAAAACTTGACCAAAGACTGTATATAAAAGATGGATTTGGGCACTGTGACATCACCCACTAGTTTGCACATTTTTTAAAATCTTTGAGCTTATATGCACTCCATGACCGTGCCTCCAAAACGGGGGGTAATACAAGATTATGAATTTCCTCTTTTGTCAGAAGCGTACCATCAACATTGTGTGGCAAATTAACTTTGACAAATCGTCTAAAATCACAAATCTTTTGCTGTCTACGTGAACAGAAATTCACATTAACTACTTGCATTCACAGCCCAGCCAGAACCTCAGAGATCTGAAACAGAAATTCAGAAACTCCTCCACAAACACTGGTGTTGTTGCTACAGGACAGCAATTTAACTGAAAAATGACACAGGAGCTCAGCAACCTTGTTTTTATATAAGAATTTATCCAGAATGCCACCAGTTGGAAACCAGTTGAGACATGTCGCCTGTTGTAAAGAGACATGTCACAGACGAGCCACGCTCATGGGCACAGACTGACTCAGATTGATCGCAACATGTTGGTAACCCGTGTTTATAAATTAGATGGAAATTATTTGCAAACCTTCGCCAATCTATCAGAGTGACTGCAGTCAGCCAGAGTCAGACCACAATTGTTTGGAGACAGGTTGCCTCCCACCAGTCGACCAGTCACCTTGTGATCAAAAGCCTTCACCCAGAGGTTATGGGTGTTGCACACTTAACCGCTGGGCAACCAGTTGGTTGCCAAAACTACTTGTAATTGGTTGCTGAATGTGGAAAAAAAATTAATCAATAAATCAATGCAATCAACAATTATTCATGGTTGCAAGGAGGCTGCTGTCCCTACTTTTACTCTAGTGTGACAGACATTAATAAGTCTGTTTTTTGTTTTGGTGTGGAAAACGCAAGAGCAAGGTGATGCTGGTGGTGCACACACGCGCGCACACACACAGAGCTGCTAAAAGGGGGTGCCGTGACCGAGACAGTGAACCCACATGGAGGGAAAGAAATACTTTTTCTGGAGCTTTTACCTAAAAAGTCACTAAGAGTCTTTTAACAAATTACACCTTTAACAAGTTTAAACGTGCAGAAAAGTCTTTTCAGCTGCTCTGGTTGTTTTACCCCTCTGACGCAGTTTTCTTTCTTTCCAGGTTTCAAATCACACCAGGAGCATTTCAGAAGCAGAGTTTGTTAGTTTGCATGAGGTCTTTTATTTTGAAAAACTGACCGGATTCACGATGATATTTCTCTGACTTCCTGCTCTCCCTACCTGCTCTGTGCATGGTGTTGGACACTGAATAATATCATGAATTAAAGCAATGGACTTATAATTTTGTTAGGCCATGCATGCTGTCTCCCTCTGGGTCATATGCTGCTACACCGAGCTCACTGTGGCTACAGAGCAGGACAATATTTAGGAAGGAAGGTTCAAACGGATTAGCTCCATGCATTGTTTCCAATTCATTTTAAATCACCACTCGGTAAATTAAATCTTAAAATGAAAAATCAGGAGGATGAGTGAGTTCAGCTCTACTTAAACTACTAAGGTTTTCAATATCAGTGTCTGCATTACTGCGCCCACCTGTTTAATTCTTTCACAAAGGCACTCAGCCTTTTCTTAATGCTCTGAAGCTGCCTTTACCTGCCTATAACATAAACACAATGAGCTCTGCACTTAGAAGAATAGATAGATAAATGCAGTTGCTGGAGGGGAAAAGAAAGATCTGTATTCAGTTAAAGACCACTGAGCAAGACGAGACACGGTTAAGATATGGAACTTGCAACTGAAATAATACGTACAAAGAAGTGTCACCTTTCTTTTAACCTGCCAGATGCTACATGAACAGGTTTTAGCAGAAGTGTGAAGTCATCCTGGACACCAAGTACTTAGGATCTATTTAGAAGTGTCATTTCATCCAAGCATGCACACACCAAACTGAGGCTTCTTACTCTTTGAGGCTGCGGGCACTGGGGGCTGGAAGGCACCGGTCGGGATGCCGAGAGTGCTTATCCTCTGAACGAGGCCGGCCACGTTCCCCACCTTCTCTCTCTTCTGAGGCTGCGCTTCCTTTGGCTCATCCGTTGTTTGACTGCCTTCTTTAGGGTCTTTTTTCAGTTCCTAAAAAATTAATAAATAACAATTACACACCGGACACCCAGCAGTAAGTGGGAAGCATTTTTTCACATTATGTTTAAGCAATATACTACATTACTTAGAGATCAACAAACAACAGCTATTTTGCATGTGTGCATCTGTGAATCAAATTCCACTGTTTATTAAAGGGAACCTCTTGTGCTTTTCTTTATTTCCTGTTATATAAATACTGTTACATTGGTAGATGCTCTCATTAAACATAGCCAAAGTTTCAAATAATGAGGTCAGCATATGAACAAATGAATCCTGTGAGCATCAGGTTTCAGATTGATCCAAACACTGAGTTCCACAGTCTATGATGTCAGTGGGAGCAGATATTCCTAACATGATCATCTCACAGAAGTCCCACCCACATACTGTTCAAACCTTCAGTTTACAAGAGGTGTCCAATCAGAAAAAAAGTTGGTTTTAAGTCTTTCTTATATCGCTGTAAGACAAATAAGGATTGTTTGGAACTGTGAATCATACAAAGCTACTCTAGTAGAGTCCAAGAACACAATTATGGAAACAGGAATTAGGATAATAGGTCCCCTTAATACCAAATAATCATGCTTATGCTCATGCTTAACAGCAGATAAATGAAAATTTAAAACATAAAGAAGAGATTGGAGAAACACTCTTCAAGTGTTGATGTTGCATAGTTTGCCCACCAGAAGGCATCCTGCAACTTCCCTGTTGGCAACACTTGTGTTTGGACCAGCTGATCTGAGCAGAGTTAGGCAGAGCGCAAAAAGTAATACACAACTTTGACAAATTTTCACACCCGATGCCCTTCCTAATACAACCCCCAAGGGGTGTGTGTCTAATAAAGACTCTGAAATAACTGCAAAGTCTTTAATAACTACAAATAACAAATATTAGGGAAACCGATCAGGCATAACATTCTCACCACTGACAGGTGGTTCTTCATCATGGCACCTGTTAGTGGGTGGGATATATTAGGGAGCAAGTGAACATTTTGTCCTCAAAGTTGATGACAGAAGCAGGAAACTAGACAGGCGTAAGGATTTGCGTGAGTTTAACAAGGACCAAATTGTGATGGCAGACGACTGGGTCAGAGCATCTGCAAAACTGCAGCTCTTGTGGGGTGTTCCCAGTCTGCAGTGATCAGTATCTATCAAAAGTGGTGCAAGGAAGGAACAGTGGTGAACCAGCAACTGGGTCATGGGCAGCCAAGGCTCATTGATGCACGTGGGGAATGAAGGCTGGCCCGTGTGGTCCGATCTAACAGACGAGCTACTGTAGCTCAAATTGCTGAAAAAGTTAATGCTGCTTCTGATAGAAAGATGTCAGAATACACAATGCATCACAGTTTGTTGTGTATGGGGCTGCACAGCCACAGACCAGTCAGGGTGCTCATGCTGACCCCTGTCCATTGCCAAAGCACCAACAATGAACACGTGGTCATCAGAACTGGACCACGGAGCAATGGAAGAAGGTGTTCTGGTCTGATGAATCATGTTTTCTTTTATGTCTCTCTCTCTCTCTCTATCTAGACACACACACACACACACACACACACACACACACCCAGACATTGGTATTGGTCAGGCTTATAAGCTCACCTGTGTGTTTTACTGGGGCTCTCTCTCCATTCCACCTGGCCTCTACCCTGTTTGGTGTATGTGTTTTTTGTCATTTCTGTTTAATGAATTCCATTTTATTTCAGTAAACCTCTTGTGCTGACACCCACAATCATACCAGTTTGTGTGTCACTTCCAATCAAATGAAAATCTATTCTTACTGTTGTGTCCATGCTTTTTATGTACTACTTCCACATTGCAGCATTTACCAAAATAGAAGTGAGTTTAAAAACTGAACTCAGAGGAAACATCTTAAGTTCTTTTCTTCCCCTTCTGACTGCAGCCAAAACACATAGTGTGGCTATCCAAACCACTTTGATGCACTCTGAGAAACCCTCACCATACAGAAGCTATGGACGTGACCCAAGCAGGAGGAAGGCAGCTGAGACAGTCCCAATGCCACCAAATGGGACAATAAGACATTAATTTTGTGGGAAATAAGAAAAAAATATATGTGTCAGTTTCACATAACTTAAGGGGAACTGAAATGTGGTAATCTAAAGAGTTACAAAGTGAAACCTTAACTAAGGAAACCAGTATCAGTCCTCAGAGTAGAACTGTACTATTTGCAGCCCACTCCTGCTGAACGTAGCTATTGCTAATGATCCTGATCACGTCACACAGTCAGGCTGTAAAACAGCTGCCACATTCTGCCTGTCTCGGAAACTCCCTGACAACAGCACAAAGTCCACGTCACACCTTCACTAAATACTGTCCGGAATGCACAGATGGAGGGACACTAACTAGTGTGTTATGTTCACATGGCTTATGGGTTTCAATGTATTATACATATATATTTGTCTCAAGAGGTACTGAGGAGTGAATTGAAAAGGAGCCTGATAACGAACACTCTTAACAAGGGAAACATCATGACATGCAAACATTTGTGAAATACAGAAATCACACCAACAAAAAACATGTAGCTACTGAGCAGCTTCATTACTAAATTCTAGTACAATACAGACACATGGAGGATGGAAAAAGGAGGCAGTAGGTCATTTAACGTTCTGGTTTTGTTTTACTATAGCTTCTATGGCTTGTAGGGCCATCTTAAACTGAATCATACAGAATCTCTGATCCACCTCTCAGTGTGTACATGTGACATATATAATGGCAGCATCTGGGGCTTAAAACTGAAGCCAGCGTGGAAGTGCCAAAAACTGCTTCACTTCCTGTAAGGGCCACTTCAGGCTCCAAAAGCAGTCAATTCATAAACACTGTCATGTTAAAACTTTACAGCAAAAAAAAAAAAAAAGCATGTTTACAGCCTGGCACAAAAAACAGTTTCAGGCCCTTTGGATAGCTTCGCTATATAAATAATAACTCTATGGGGGGTGAAATGTCTTTATAACTTATGCACCTGAATACTGTTAAGAGGGTTTGACATAATCAATGACCTGAAGGCCTGGGGCCAGTAATAAAGTATGTCAGGCCAGTTGATTGTGCAGCAAATTCAAGCAGAGGATTGGATGATTGCTGAATTTGAATTTTGCTAAAAACTGAGACAACCGCTGACCTGTGGTTGATAAACAATTCAGTTCTTCTCGCCACTCTTAGTGCTTACATTTTAATCATCTACACATCTACACTGACCTCTCACTGCAAGCCTTTCACAGAAAACCCTCAACTGAATTTTTTTTTTTTTTTTTTTTTTTCAACTGAATTTTAAGTGTGATCACACTTCAAAAATTCCTCAAAGCTTTTATCACTAAGACTGCTCCAACTTCCCATATTTCACAAAAATGAATGCAACTTAACTGTTGTATAGGAAAAAAAAGTTTGGATTTTACTTGGTGGGTTAGATATGGAAGAGACCGTCACCGTCACAACAGGACTTTAAAGTTTTGCTGATTAAATGTGTGTGAACAATGACAGTTCACCATGCACTTCCTGGTTCACACACACACACACACACACACACTTTACTATTCTGCTGAAGAGGAAGCCCAGCTGTGTGTGTTTGTGTCAAAATGTTAAAAAAAAAAAAAAAAAGTTCTGCTTTAGCAAGCTGAGAGATGACAAATGAAATAAATGAACACAATGATGGTGAGAGCTTAAAACGCGTGACCACACATCGCCACCACGCCACACTCCTCACAGAAGTCAGGGTGTTAATTACATTGTTCATACAGTGAATGCATAAAAACCTCTCCTTCCAGCAAACTCTGCCATCCAAGGACCTCTCTCTGTGCACTTCTATGACTTTTTTATTTACAACTCTTGCAGATTATTCAGTGCATCATCTGTTTCTAAGAAATAGCAAAGAAGTGAAAACTATTCATCATTTAGAGCAACGCTCCTGTCTCTCATGTGTAAGGCCTGCAGCTATAGTCTCCAAGTCTGCTGGTCAATTTGTTGGTTAAGATGCTCTGATCTAAGGCTGAGTGAAATGGTTTGGTTGTTTTTTTTGGTTTTTTGGGGGGGTTTTTTCAAACGCTAGCTTCAATCCAACATTTATGAAATATTCATAGCCATGTGTGAAGGACAGCTTGCAACCTCTATATGAACAAGCAGGTGGGGATAACATACTGTATGCTGTTAAACGATCTGGGTAAACAACCTGTAAAGTGTGGTGGTGTCTGTAAAGAACTAGGAACACACGTCAAATTAATCTAGCATGACGTGTGCTAGCTTGTGACAGCTTGTTATTTCAGAAATTTTTTGGACACAGGAATGCAGTCTTCCACACTGGTGCTTTGTTCTACAGTACTTAATTGGTGAGAATCTCTGTGTATACAGTTGTGGTCAAGAGTTTACATAAACTCATCATGGGCATGAATATCATGGTAATTTGGGGGTTTTAATGATTTATTTGAACTGTTCTTTTGCCAGGTTGGAATGATTGTACTGCATAAACTTTAATGACTTTAAAAAACAAGAATTGGGTGCACAAGTTTGAATTTTGGACTTTCTCTAATCCACACAGGATCAAAATTATGGGGTGGCTGTGGCTCAGGAGGTAGAGCAGGTTGTCTACTCATCAGAAGGTCAGTGGTTTGATCCCTGGCTCCACCAGTCTGCATGTCGAAGTATCCTTGGGCAAGGTACTGAACCGCAAGTTGCCCCCGATGCATCCATCAGAGTGTGAGTGTCTGTGTGAATGTTAGGAAGAACTTAGGCTTAGAAGAATGTGTGTGTGAATGGGTGAATGAGACTTGTAGTAGAAAGAACTTTGAGCGCTCGGACTGAGAGGAAAAGCACTATATAAGTACAGTCCATTTACCATTATACATACAGTCTCAAATATATATATACATGCCCACTAATATTTGGTTAATGTTTCTTAGCAAGTTGCACCTCAACCAGACACTTTTGGTAGACATCAACAAGCTTCTGGCATAATTCTGGCTGGATATTTGACCACTCTTCTTGGCAGAATTGGAATAGTTCATTTAAATTGGTTGATTTCCTGGCATGGACCTGACTTTTAAGTTTAGTCCACAAATTTTCAGTAGGGTTGAGGTTGGGGCTTTGGGAAGATCCTTCCAGAAACTTGATGTTAGCCTGCTTTATCCATTGCAAAACCAGTTTTGATGTGTGTTTGGGATTATTGTCCTGTTGGAAAACCCAGTTGTGTCAAAGCTTCAACTGTCTAGCTGTCTAGATTCCATCCACTTTGTGCAATGTACCAGTACCACTGGCAGCAAAACAGCCCCAGAGCATGATGCTACCACCTCCATGCTTGACAGTTGGTACAGTGGTCTTAGGGTTTAAAAGCCTCAGTTTACTCCTCCAAACATACCTCTTGTCACTGTGGACAAATAGCTCAAGCTTTGTCTTGCCTGACCATAAAACTTTTCTCCAGAAGGCATTTGGCTTGTCGGGTCTGTACCAGGAAACCAACCAATTTAAATTAACTCTACCAATTCTGCTTGTTGATGTTGTTGAAAACCACCTGATTGAGGTGCAACTTGCTAAGGGACATTTAACTAAATATTAGTGGAGGGTGTATATATACTTTTGAGCCTGGACGTATACTTTTGACCCTGTGTGAATTAGAGAAAATCAAATAAATAACATAAATTCAAACTTGCGCACCCAATTCTTGTTTTTTTAAAGACTATAAAGATGTATGCTGTACAATCATTCCACCCTGGGAAAAGAGCTGTTCAAAGAAATCATTAAAAGCCCAAAATTACCATGATATTCATGCCCATGATGAGTGAATGTAAACTATCGGCCCCTGTTGGCCTATATAAAGAATGCAGGTTTAAAACACTGACTTTTGGCCAATTGTGACAGCAATTACTAGGTCAGCACAGCAAAAGTGAAGAAGGCAGAACTGTGTAACTACTTCCAGAGATGTTCAAGGAAAAACGCACACAGAAAAAAAACAAAACAAGACAAAACAGGTTGAATAGTGGGTCCAGTTTCAGAAGACCTTTATTTATTACAGTTTATGTCTTTTCCTTCTGGACTACAGCCCTAGGAAAGCTCCTCCCTTACCCACACAAACAGAGCTTGGGTTGCAGTCAAGGGATGTCCTGATTGTGAAATTCTTAGCTTATGCCAACGTTTAAAAAAAAAAAAAAAGTGTTATATATTCCCTATTTTGTGTCAGGGAAACAATGGTTTTATGTATCAGCTGAACTTAAAAGTCTTTCAGCTCATTATCACACAGTCTTTAAACACAAAATGAAGCCACTGCCATCAGTAAATGTCATCATATTTGCAGATTAGCCTTTGACAGTCAATAAGACGGACACCAATGATTGGTCAATAAGTCCTATCCATTGAAGATAATGATTTGAAAACAGTTCATCTTGCGAGACGCTGCCAACATACATACTGAACTATGAATTTTTTGTACTTTTAGACAGCTATCTAATCTAAATATGTAAAACCATATAGTCGTTTAGTTCCTTTGCGTCCTTTTTATAAAAAGACACAAACACTTCAAGACCCTGAAATACTTAAACCAGCATAAGCCGGATAAAGTGAATGGTTGTAGACACACCTAACAGCATCACATGCCCGTTTATGAACACACACAAACAAACAAGTCTCCAAACCCTCCCTTACCCATATACAAAACTATTAATCACAAAAATCCTCTCAAGCATTCCTGTCATCATGACGGTCTTTCATTTAGCCAGCTTCCTTACCATTTCCTCAGTTTTATGTCCCCTGATCATGCTGGTATGACTCCAATTTAAGGGAGGAGGAAGAAGAAATACAATATGTCATGCCACTGTTATGTCACTGGGAGCAAAGTTCAACAGCCAGCAGGCTCCTTAGAGGATTAACTACCTGAGCTCAGTGACTGGGCCAGGCTGATTAGCAGATTACCTATCTCACTACGTAGGACTGTAGGATGGCGGGGAGAGAAGAGAAGGGGGCAGCAGTTCAGTGACTCATTTCAGTGTATTAGCTGTACAGAAAGAGAAGATTTCACAGTTGAGAGGTTAGATGCCTCAAATGCACAAATAAGTAATAACAAAAACCGAGTAAGCTCCATTATAACACAAAGCATGCGTTACAGCTAATCCACAGCTGTGGTTATTAGCAGCAACACCACCCAAATTCCATGGCAAATTGTTGACCATTACCATTAAGTACCTACTTTTAACCCTCCCTTAGGGCCCAGTATCATCATTTACAGTCTAAGTTCATCCAAGATGACAAGACTCTCTATTGAAAACTGACTGTATCCTGGCTGAGCAACTTAATTTGGTTCCAAAGTGACAAGAGTGCCAAAAACTGCAGTTCCTCTAATGGCCACTTGAGGCTGGCTCAAAAAGCGAGGTAATCCCCATAGACTCCCATGGTAACATGGCCAACTTTACACACATTAAGAAGTATCTTTATAGCCAGGTTTTAGCCTCTATGGAGAGTCCTCACCCCAGTAGCAACAGTATAGTGGGTGAATTTTTTTAAATTTATAATCTAGTTTAAGATTAATTTTGATTCTGTCATAAGGCTTAAAGGCAGGGGCATAGCTGTTTAGACTGACAGGATTGCTGGTGCAGGACACTATAGCCATCAGCCATTAACTGCGTTTGTCCCATCGGTACCTTTTGGAGCACTGTTAATGGCAATGTCTTAAAATTATTATGGCTGTGCTTCAGTTTCAGTGAGAAAAATTACAGTATTTTATTTATCTGACAAATACCACTAACTAGCAGATATGAGTGCCTTTACGTCACAGTTTATGGACACAGACTGCAAAGCAAGCTTGTTAACCTTAGCTGACAAGTTACCTGACTAGTTTAAATACAGTCACTTCTGGCTCCAAAAAAAAAAAAACATGTCAGCAGCCAAAATGCTAACACGGAGGCCAGCGGTGTTCTGTCAGGACAAGCAAGTCAAGCAAGTCAAGCAGTGCTTGCCTCGTCAAATCTAAAAACAGACATAAATTAAAGTG
>VUQS01076811.1:0-17933 GCA_015108495.1 Heterochromis multidens
GCCACTAAATATGAAGGACACACACACACACACACACACACACACAGATGGAAATGAAATGAAATGAATACTCAGTTTTCACAAAAATATCTTACTTAGTGCTGAAATTTTAAGCTGAAACCTCCCAGTGAATACTGCACAAAAACACCACAACCAGAATAATCTCTTATAAACAAGCCTGACGCTGGTGTGAAGTGCACCCGTCACCCAGCATATGACAGCATATTGCTGCTGCGCCGTGCAGAAGCCTTCAGTGTGATGCGTGCAGATGAAGGGCTACGGCTGAGGGCCCGGCCAGGCGGCACGGCGGCCGCCCCAGAGAGGAGCTCTGGGAGCTGGACGTGGGGGGGTTGGCTGCAGCGGCCGCGCTCCCATGGTACTCGGCTAATGAGCTCCACTGCTGCTCAACACGAGCCTCCTTCGCTCCTCCAAAACATCACTCGCAGACAGAGCAGGCGAGAGAGAGGGAGAGAGAAGCGCACACACACATGCGAGCACAACCACAGCATGCAGCAGGGACGTTATACACTCAGAGAGCAGCAATATGCATGTTTTAACATGCAGACACAGACTAACAAGTATTCACACGGTTATATGTACAGGGAAGCAAGAAAACACTCCTTCCACTCACTCACACTGCTGCTGCTGCAGTTAACTTTGACAAGGAGAGAGGGGCTGAATATGTATTACACACTTATGAAAGCCAAACACACACACACAATCTCACTGGAGCTGTAGCATGGACTGAAAATAAAGACATTACGCACACCTGAGTGTATGAGATAAATGCATATGAACTGGGAATTTCTTAAAAGGTATGAATGTCAATTATCTGTGATTTTCAGGTTTATTAGGCTTAAAGGCCCCATGTGTGAATATGTATAAATTATCATTGAAAATCAAAGAACAAATCCAAAAGAGGCCATGGAATAGTTAAACCTGGACCAAACATTGATTAGATTCAAACTGACGGATGCAAACACTCGTAAACGGCACAGTGTGGTCAAAACAGCAGCAGCACGACTTCCTCTGCACTTCACAGCTCCAACTCTGTGATATATAGAATCAAAAATCCTGCAGCTATAAAACTCGATCCAATCTGGACTTGATTTGATCAGATTTCTGGCTCAGAATGGATTCACAGTGATCCACATACGGTAAAAGGCAATGACAGACATGCAACCTTATCTTTTATTTGTGATACACTGATAAATAAAAATAATAAAGAAAAAACGCGCACACACAAAAAAATGATGCTTGATTAATCTCCAGCAATCAAAATTATAAAGAGCAGCTCATGTTCCCTGTTTAGTTCTGGCTAAAAATAATGCACTACAAATATAAAATGGGCCGAGTCCAGCTCAATCCCCGGTTCAGATCCCTATAAATCAGAACTGAGAGCGGCTCTGAGCACCTCTAGTCTGTAGTAATGGTTATGCCAGAAACAATTCACTGATTAGTAGATTTTTAAAAATGCAATTTTGTAATAAAAACCCTAACTCTACTAGATAAACATCCATCACGAACTAGTGTATTAAGAAGTTATCAATACACTGAGAGCCTCACACAGCCTGGGGTAAGAGTGAGGTATATGGTAAATAAACTGGTGCTTATGTAGCATGTTCCTAGTCTTATTGGTCACTCAAAACCCTTCACAGTACGAAATGAATTCGCCCATTCACAGCAGTTGATTCACTTTATCTTTCGTGAACACACACACACTGATGGATGCATCAGGGGCAACATGAGGTTCAGTATCTCGCCCAAGGACACTTGAAGTCTGTTAGTGTCTGATTAGATGACGACTTGCTCTACCCTCCTGAGCCACAGGAGCCCCCAAAAACATTAAAGATGACGTGAATAATGTTTGTGACAACAGTCAAGATCATAGTGTGTGTTTTGTCCTGTCTCTCTGTGCTCTCCTTTTTCCTTCTCATGGCAGATGGCTGCCCCTCACTGAGCCTGGTTCTGATGGAGGTTTCTTCCTGTTAAAAGGGAGTTTTTCCTTCCCACTGTCGTCTAGTGCTTGCTCATAGGGGATCATCTGATTGCTGGGGTTTTCCCTCTAATACTGAAGGGTCTTTACCTTAGAATATTGGTGTTATATAAACAAAACTGAATTGAACTGGTTGCATTTCCTAACTGACATGACCTGTAGAGAAGAACCAATCACTAACCATGTTAGAAGCTGCGCCGCAACACCTCAGATGCATGGAGCCGTTACTAACTTACAAGAGTTAACGGATCAGTTCAGTTTTGTATTTATACAGCAGTCGAGAGTCGAGTCAGTTGAGAGTCCCAAAGATCCAGAACTTGGTGACAGTGGGGAGAAAAAAAAACTCCCTTTTAACAGGAAGGAATCAGCCGCAACTGACTGGAGGGTGAGGAGAAAAGGTCAGGCTACAAGAGGACCTTTAGCCCTTGGGTCCTGTCCAAACTCTAGAAGCAGTTACATGCTTTTTAACCAAAGAACAACTGACTGGTGCCAGTGATAAAAAAAATAAATATGACATCAGTGAAGAAATTCACCAATGATTGGAAGCAATGATTTCCTTCCCACAGAAATTACTCCACCTTCTCCTGGAAGTGCTACGTAATAATTAGTTCTTGAAGCCTTTGAAATGTGGACCAGTTCTCAAAAGGCACCATTGGACAACTCTCTCTCTACGGGGACCAGCAGCAGCACCACTTTGGTGGACTTAATAGATCTCAGAGTTCATGCCTTAATGTCTGGGAGCTGTTTGGTGGTATGCAAAGGAAAGGAGCAACAGCATAACAGGCATAAGTTGTAAGATATTTAGTTCATCAGTGCAGTCACCTAAAATCGGATCCCAAACTGTGTCCTAAAATACCAAAAACCTGGTTCTGTAGAGGTTTATTTTTATCCATGAGAAGGGACATGTTAAGTCCTGGACCCAATTAAAAAACCGGGAAGAATTAGTCTGACACGTAAACAAATTTGCTTCCACATATTTGTCTCATGTCTCTCGCTCACCCCACACATAGGGCATCTCTAACCATCTTGATGGTCGTCTTATCCGGAGTAGCGGTGAATAAGACTTCCAACAATTACTAACACTTACAGTGAGATGCCCGATGATGTCTTTCCAAGAAGCAAACAAATTGAATTCGCTTTTATTCCAGTCAAAGAAATCAACTTCCCGTAATTACCCCACATGGCAAAAAAAGATAAAAGAGAGTGATAGGAAGACAGGAAAAAAAAAAAAGAAATTTGCAAACCATATCATTTTTTTTGCTGAACATTTCAACTAATGATATTGTAATAAGATGCCTTGCAATGGAGTGGGAATGGAAAACGTAATTACATGCATTAGTTTATCTAAGCGCTTGTACCGTCGCAGATCCATCAGTTTTTCAGAGCTCATCTGGAAGCCCATGCATCACTGTCAGGAGCCGTTTGATGGGGGGAAAACGTGTTCATTTGTTAGCCTCGTTTAAAAGATGGCGCCTCAGATTCACTTAGGCCCAGACGGAGCAGAGCGGTTATGACAGCGCCATTACAAAAACACACACACACACAAAAAAGAGAAAAGGTCTAAGACAGAGCACTCTGCGCCTTGGCAACTTCATCAGCTTTTTGCATTAAGGTGATTACAGTCAATGAGAAGAGCCGCGATCGTGTTGTGTATGTTAATGATGAGATGATGATACGGTAACAGCTATTCCACCTGGACTGATGTTAGATGGTGAGGCCGTGTGCAGCTCAGTGCTGCTACACTGACAAATGCATACCTGCACATTATCTTACCTGGAAACACCTTTTATCTGGCTTTACTTTCCTGGATATGTTGGCTTTGTTATTGGCTCAATCTGAGACCTGAAAAAGGTCACAGATCTTTATTTTTCTTAGTATATTTTAGTTATGAATCTCCATTTTAACCACCATCAAATGCTAGGAGTTTCCATTGAAACCAAGAATAATAAAAGCTAATTTTCACCAATCACCCACAACATTGGAAGGTCACTGACAGGTGAAGTAAAGAACACCAACTGCCACCTATCACAGGGTGGGAGATGTTAGGCACCACATGAACAATCGCTCGTTGATGTTGATATGTTGGACTGATCTGAGCGACTCTGACAAAGGGCAAACTGTGGTGGCTAGCCAACTGGGTCAAAGCATCTCAAAAAACAGTTGCTGAACCCAAAACAGGGCTGAGCCTCACTGATGTGTATGTGGAGCAATGGCTGGACCTTACAGTCTGAACTCATGTAAGAGATACTGAAACGCAGACAGTCAGAAGTGGACAACAAAGCAAAGAAATAGGATGGACTCGTTTGGCACCTGCTTGGGTTTATACATCATTTACCTCAAGAAGAGATGGCAGCAAGACGAGTAATAGTAAGAAGGTGAGCAGGCAGAATAAGGGAATAAGGGTCCTGCAGGGAAACCTTGAGTCCTGGAATTCATGTGGATTTTAGTTTAACCCTGCTCATAGGTGATCATCTGTTTGGATCATCTGGTTTTCCCTCCAATACTGTGGGGTCTTTACCTTACAGTATTGGTGCTATATAAACAAAACGGAGTTGAAATTGAATTGAACCGGTTGCATCTCCTAACTGACAAGAGTTGCAGAGAAGAACCAACCACGGACCATCTTAGAAGTTGTGCCACAACACATCAGATGCATAACTCTACTATCTCGCAATTTACAAGATTTAAAGGATCAGTTCAGTTTTATATTTATACAGCAGCAATTTACAACAATAGTTGAGAGTCCCAAAGATCCAGAACTTGGTGACAGTGGGGAGAAAAAAAAAGGCCACAAAGGGACTCATTGGGCACCTGCCCAGGTTTATGCATCATTCACCTCAAAAAGAGATGTTAGAAAGACGAGTAATAGTAAGAAGGTGAGCAGGCAGAATAAGGGAATAAGGGTCCTGCAAAGAAACCTTGAGTCCTGGCATTCATGTGGATGTTACTTTGACACATACCACCTACCTTAAAAAGGCTGCAGAGACCACGTATATCACTTACGTGGAGGGAAAGGGTCAATGCAAACCTTGACCAGGAATGCCTTGATGACAAACAGTTGAGGGTGTTGACAATGGTTTGAAAATCCTCGACCTATCAAGCATCTTTGGGATGTTCTAGCAAAAGAATTCCAATCCACCCTTTTAGGGTCAGAGTTTGGTTCACCTACCCTTATTTGGCATACCCAAATGAAAATCTTATAAAAGATCAGCTTGTATGTAAGAGACTTGATTTGAAAGGCAGCATCTTCTAGTGTTTGAAGTTAGCAAGTGTGTTTAGCATGTGGCTAAAATGCAACCCAACCCCATTGGATAACCAGTGAGCTGGTGGAAGTTAACACCACAAACCACGTTCAGATGACCTCGCACAGCAGTCAGCAGCTGGTCTTAATGTTGTGGCTCCTTCCATGAAATATTTTTTAAAGTAAGATGATGCACGAGTGAACTGAAGAATAGAAGAAATGATCTGCCATGTTACTCTTTTTTCATTTCACAGTTAAATCAGATTTCAGTTTGACATTTTCTCATCTGTTTTTACGTGTGTATTTGCAGATTACCTCATATCAGATGGGCAGTAGATAAAACCAACTTGATATCTGATATTCAATAAATGGTTGATATCATCTTCATTCTATTATTCTAAGCCCAGTAGCTGTATTCCCTGTGGGTCTTTCTAAGCAGAGGAAAGAACTAACACAAGCTGAATTCCCAAAGGGGCCACAAATGCTGAAAAAGGAATAAAACGACTGTATTCATGATGCACTCAAAACCTTCAGCAGACTTTTGCAGATATTCTGCAGTTCCATATGAAAGGTTTTAATCACCCAAAGGATTGTCACCCTTTCTCAAAACTGTCATCTGATCATTAGAAATAAGAAGCAAACGATGGCATTATATTCCATACTTACTCCTATTAGCCACTTAAACTCAGGCTCACCAAAACTTCCCTGCATTTGATGACTCTGGTATTGTTTCTGGTGCTATAAGCAGTAAATAGCTAGTCTGCAGGCTCCTTTGAGTCCTCGTGTCATTCAGTATAAAGTATTTCAATGTACCTGGGAAAGAAGCAGCTTGTGATCCTTCAGCAGTTTCTCTTGCAGAGGTTTCACTGACTTAAATTTGTTTTCCAGGCCAAAGCTGAACAAACATTCACCAGAAACCCTTTTATGGCAGTCAGATTTATATCACTGGAATTTATTTCCCCTCTGCAGCACCAATCACAGATAACCACATAGATTTCTGCCTGCAAAAATACACAAACATTTACTTGAAATATAAGCTACATAATTAAACTCATCTCCTCCAGTTATCAATGCGGGTCATGCAGTTGTCCATCCTACCTAAACAATTAGCTTGTGAGCACTTAATTATTAATTTAATAAACCCAGGGAAGGTTAAGCACATGTTGTGTAATTGATGACACAATTAACGGCTATGAGTTTTTTTTTCAGGAAACTGTCCTTTTAAGAGATGGAGGAGAAAAAACAGTGGCTCATGCAGTGCTACAGGACACCATTATGTTCCTCTCAACTCTTAATGGACATTAAACATGGAGCTGAAGAAATACACAAGCACAATTGAGTTAGCGGGCACTTACAGGGGAGAAGCCTTGCCCCATACATTTGCGTAACAACACATAACTGTCACAAAATTACATGTCATTATTGAGCAGATCATATGGATTCCACTTATTGTTGCCTAATGGCCTCTTTTTAAAAAAATGTGGTTAGCCCACAGTTTAAAGATGGAGGATGCCAGGGTGTCGTCTTGCCTGCCCTCCACCCCTCCCTCCCTCCCACCCAACAAAAGCCAGGATCTTCTTATTCACTTACATTTCAAATGTCAATTTCCGTTTGCAATCAGCTCGTTAAGGCTGACAGCTTGAAAGGCAACCATTAATGACACAGACACTGGGCCCTCGTCTCCGAGACGGGCCTGTTTCTACTGCAGCCGGCAGAGGATGTGAGTGTGGAAAAGACTGCAGCTGACACGTGGATGGAAACCGCCCCCTGCTGGCCTTGAGAAGGAAAGCACCAAAACAAAAGGTGGACCTGAGTCACTGTGAGCTTATTCTTCTCCTGTGACTGAGCTGATTTTTCATCTATCCATCCATCCAGAAAACGTTGAACCACTAGCAGATATATTTTTATTTATTTGAGCACTCTATTTTGTGCCCTTTTCTTGGGTTTCTTGGGTATTCTTATTGCAGATATCTTTGCACTTCTTATGTCTTATGGCCAATAGCAGTCTCAGATCTACTAGATCAGGAAAAGGTGTGTTTAGAGGCCCTATTGTCAGTTTGAAAATTAAAAATCAACATCTTTATGTTTAATCTTAAGACGACTGATATGGATTTATTTCTCATGCAGCTTACTGAGCTCCTTTCCCTGAAGGGGCATCATTCATTATGGGTTTCTTTGCAATCTTCTTTGCAAGGTTCTTTGCAATCCACACTCTGGAATTTGGATCCAACAACTTTTGCAGGACATCAAGTTTGATGCATGTAACCTACCTGATGATGATACCTGACACATGGATGTAACTCCTTTGTATTTCTCTCCATGCTTCATCCATCTTGGCACAAAGAGGATACAAAAAACTCATACTGCCAAGAGTCCCAAAAGTTTTCTTTTGCACACCTGACTTCCTTCTGTCTAGGTTTCACTTTGTTCTAGTTTTTCTCTCTCTTTTCACAAGTTGCCGATACAGGTTTAAACAGCCGGTCATTTCTGACACTCTTCACTCTTGATTCTTTGGTCAACCTTCTTCGGGGACAATCTGAAACTGTGCAGTGTGCAAAAGCTGCAACTTCAGGAGAGTGAATCAGAAACTGTAAAAAATCTTCATGTATGATCAGAGAAGGAAGCTTTGTGCACAAAGTGAGGAAAGGTCAGACACTTTCATGGAAGAATATACTATCTGTATGCAAGCTCACTGCCTCGAGGCAAGTTTTCCTGGCTCAAAATGAACCTTTAGGGGAGGTGACTCTGCACATAACAGCATTTAAATGCATAAAGCAAAGGAAATGATTCTGTTAATTTTTCTAACCCGCTTTTCTCTGTCATTTCTGAGATTCTTTTCATCTTTTCATTTCTTTGCATCTCATGTAATATCAGTTACCTGGATGACTTCTTTCCTCTTGCTTTGCCCATTAGCACCCTACAATTTAAGGTGATAATGGGCCCATAAACTAACAGAGGTTTTTCTTTTTGTTAAGGTGGGAGAGTCCCTGATTAAGCCCAATGTGGGACAGTAAAGCTTTCCACTGAAACTCAGCCTAATGAAAGTCTTTTAAGGTTGCAACTGTTTTAATTAGTGTAATAGAAACTCTGGTATCCACTGCTGCCCGACTGATTATTTTGTCAGTATTTGTTCCCGTTTGCTACCTGGTGAAACCTCTCAAATGTCATTACAGGTGATTTTTCATCAGCCTTGGCTTCAACATTCAATTTAAATCTAATGATTTAAGCTGCCAGATGTTTGGCTTCCACTGAGAACAACTATTTTTTTCTGAGCCTTTAGCAGGTATAACATTTTATTCTTCCCCAAAAATTGGAGCTCCCTCATTTGGAAATGAAATCTTGCTGTATTAATTTTTTGGCAGCTCCTCTTGCATGATTCATGAAAGGCCGGTAGAGGGCTAATTGTTCGAATTAATTTGTGTAAACAACTAAGCAAGAGATAACAGAATTACATCTGCACTTCCTTGGCACGGGTTCAGGAGTGACGGGCCTCGACAGGCAGCTGCATCAAGACGGCATCCTTGCCAGGAATTAAAAGCCACAAAATATTAATTAATAGACTTTTTGTTACGTTAATCTGGACCAAAAGGTTTAAGGGGAGCGGGATGGGGGAGCTGAGTGTTGGGGAACACAGCGCAGAAGTAGGCAGTGTGCATAATTAGAATAAATTAGTTTGATGAAACATTTTAAAAGAAGGTGTTTTTTATAGCAAACCCAGTGTGGGTTAAATAAAATTAAAAATAAAGGAGGGAGAGGCACTGGGGTTGGAGTCAAGTTTTTGACAACCTCATTAATCACCATGGTAATGGCCCTGTTACAGTTAGAGCACACTTGGCCTTCTGTCTATAAGCAGTTTAGTCCAATGGCGATGTAGCGTCTGCGAGCAGCCCCCTGGCCGAGGAATAACCATGCCGAGTCCCAGGACTTCTGAGAGTGCAAAGCAGAGCCAAGAGGACGCAGGACCATCAATCACCTGAGCTTCACAGCTCCCCCTCCTCCTCTTCTCCCCAAATTGAAGGAGCAGCCCATACTTTGCACTTGTCAATTTGGAGCTTTATCTACATGCTAGAGGCTAATGAGCCATCTCAAACACTTGATGGCCGGGATGTAAATGATCTTAACTAGCTCTATGTCTTCTGTCAGGAGTTATTGGGCCAAGATGGGAGAGAGAATGGAGGAAGGGAGTGTGCAGGGTCCTCCAATGCTTTCAAATAAGTCACCTTCTTTTGCCAGAAAGGACTTTTTTTTTCTTTTAAGGTGACAGAATGAATTGTCTCTGGCCAATATTTGGAGCAAGGCACCAACCCTGCCAGGGGTGCCTGTTTCAAGATCAGCCAAGTCTAAATAATAAACTATAAAGTACACATTAATCATGCTGTATAAAGCTTTGATTAAAGTGACAATAAAACTGTCTCTGTGGTTATTTCTTTAGATCAGAAACATGGCTGACCTCATTAGCTTAAACCTTTGAGCTTCCGGTAAACATGCTGCATGTCAGGGTGGTAAGAAAACACAAATTTTTACTTTGATACAAGAACTATTCATAAACAAACTGCTGGAACAGGCATGTACGACGAAACTCTATATTATTAATTTTATGATATTGATTTAACTGTATCACAGAGCACTAGTATAGGCCTGTGTGGCTATTATATCTTTATTGAACGGAAAATAATCAATTCGGTGCAGCCGTTCGCTTTGAGCTATGAATTTGAGCTACGTAATGCTGAAAAAAATCAAAAAATATGTATGTAATTGTGGCAAAAGATGAGAAAATCAGGTTTGAAATGGTAACGTAATGGTGTCCAGTCTCACCAGAGAGACAGAAGAAGGTTTAGAGTTGCAGAACAGTTGTTCTGGGATGGTAGATGTAGGACTGCATTGGGTGGGCTGCTCAAAAATAGAATAATCTACATATTTTATCAGCTATCAGCTTCTGCTAGAGTCCTGACCACCTTGATGAGATGAGTCACTGTCTGTTGGTCTTTGAACATGGTGGCATGTTTCTCTAGAAGGAGAATCTTCTGTCAGCTGCTCCCTTGTTTGAGAGGGATTGCCACAACAGATTTGGCACAGATTTTTACCCCAGACACCGGTCCTGATGCAACCCTCCCTGATGATTGTGTCTCCTGGTCTTGAACCGAACATCTTTCTCATGCTAGGCAAACCACTAGTGGGTTTCTTTTGAAAAATGCCTGAAATTCAGTGTTGAGGCTTTTCACATGACATCATGCACACATTGCTCAAGAGTTGTCTGCCATATTGGACGTGATACAACCACTGGTTGCTAGGGAAACATGTATTCCCCAACTGGTTGGCAGTGGTTCCTGGAGGTTTCTGGCTCTCGCTTGGTGATGATTGCTTTGGTTGCTAGCAGATTGCCACAGTTTGCCTGTAGTTTTCATGTTTGTCTGCAAATACTCGCTAACTGCTAGCCGAGCACTAACAAAACTTGAAAAATGCAACACAAGCTGGAAAAGGAGAACGTTCGCCTTCAGAGTAAGAGCTGTGCCTCAGTGATGCAGCCAACATGTTTCAAAAGGTGCAGCTTTTACGTTGTAGGCGAACCTTCTCCATTTCTGGTTTTTGTCGCAGTTTTTCAGTTTCACTACAGCTCGGAGAGTAGCTAGACAGTGTTTGTAAGCAAGTACGTCACTTCCATTCAAACTACGACCACAGTAATATGCTAGCAACCAAAACAAGCACACGGAGGTTTTTGCCAACCAGTTCAAGAATACACATTTTTCCCTAGTGATAGGTGATTGACAGGGGGTCGCTGATCGGTCTTTTGACCTGTGTGACTGGGGCTTTAGCAATCATTTTCCCAGCGACTGCCATCAACCTCCAGCAACAACTCATAACTGGCTGGAGAATACTCGTTTTTCCCTCACGACCAGAGGTTGCCAGATGGCCATGGACTGGTTTCTAGGCCTGTGTGACTGAGGCCTTATTCACTTACAATGTCACCGTGATTGTCACACATCCAAAATGGCAGGCAAGTTAATGTCATGTGATTACTGGTCACGTGTCTGCAAAACCTCAATAGGGCTCAATGTACTTTAAACAGAGAGAAGTATACATCGTTCAGTAATAATGTCCAAAGATTTTTTTGCTAGGTACTTTTAAAAAAAAAAAAAAAAATCCCTAAATCCTGCAACAAAGTTGCTAAGATGAAGTAAAACTGCAGTGCACTGTCAGGCACTCCAGCTGTGACAAATTCCTAAATTGAAAATCAAATACTTGCCCAACAAAAACTCAATAGTTGAACACTCAGGTATGGCCTAACGTTGCATTTCCAATGTACTCCAAGTTACAATGAGGGCAGGTTTCCTCCAGGCAGAAAGAAAGGGTCAGATGTAACTTGTAGAATCATTTTCTTCGTCTGACTTGGTACAAGAAGAACGGGCAACCACACATCTTTACTGGTTGTGTTATCACCCCAAATCTAATGATGTTCACACCTCAAGCGAAGTTTCTGCATGATGTGCTTACATGCAAAGTCTGTGCAATGAGTCTAACTGACGCAAATTCGCTCTGAGCAAAGCGTCTAGACGCCAAGTCAAGCTCATGTAAAAATTAGCTCCATGCTCCATCACAAAAACGCATCTTGGGAGTCACAGAAATGAGGGACAAGATTACTGACACCATTTTAAGGCAACTACAACTGTGTAGTTTAAGTTTGCCTTATGGCATAGGCATGATAAAAGAACAGGGCTTGAAGAAAATTGAGCCGAATCGCAGGACTTCATGGTAAGTTCTGAAAATATGTTTCAGTAACTGGACTCAATTGTACCCCGCCTTGTCCAGTTGGCTGTTAGAGGCCAGTATTTGTGGGTTTTCAATACAAGTGTGTATTCATGCATTCTCTGTATTATTATAGGGTCTTTACCTTACAATATAAAGTGCCTTGAGGCGACTGTTATTGTGATTTGGCGCTATATAAATAAAACTGAATTGAATTAAAACTGAAAAATTGAAAGTAATGAGAGGCTAACCTTCGCACCATAAGGGTATTCTTCCACTGTGAGCATTTTTATACTTCTTTTTATCTGTTCATTCAGAAAAGAATTTTCTAACCTTTTGTCTGTAGCTCAGCTATCTGACCTTCACCTGACTGCAGACACAAGACAGCATAATATAGATAGATGTTAAAGGAGAGCAGCACAAAGTCCTGAGATTTGACCCCTTGGTGACCTTACCAGTAGAAAAGGAGAGATGAAATAGATAAAGCTGTGAATGCAAACATGGACAATGAAACCCAAAATATAATGCTTTAAGGAAGGAAATGTAATTCTGCATGGATGTAATCTGGTATACTGACCACACCATACAAACAGACCAAGCAATAAACACTAGACAGCCCATGCTGAGCAGAGAAAAAGGACAGCAAGCAGCCCTGTGAGCATCTGAGCAATGCTTCTAATGACTACTAAAGCTCAGTGAAACTGAAAAACCTCAGATGAATCACCTTGTCCAATCAGTTACCCCCCTACAGGGCTCAAACTGCTCTCTCCCACAATCATATATGTAATGTAAACACGCTGTGAGGACACCCATTTCTCTCCTGCTTCTTTTCCCACCATCATTTTAAGGTATATTATTAAAATAAATTATGGCTGTAAGGCGGGGTGGGAGGCAGAGAGAAGGTGGAGGCTGAGCATCCATTTAGCTCTGGTAAACTTCCTCCCCGTTGCTGCCAGTTCATGATCACCCATCCAAACGAACTATTTTATGCCCGACTTGCCTGATGCATGAGAACGAGAGTGCTGAACCATTTTTTTTCCATCTCTTTTCGTGCTTCCTCTCCCCCCAAAAGAGAAAAATCAATGGCAGGACACGAAGAGGCCATTGGGTTGTGTTTTCTTTAGCTCGTGTCTGCATGAAGCACGACTCACCTGGGTCCCGTTCATCTCTACTCCACTACACCGACTCCACGCCTACACATCACGTCAGACACAGCAGGGATCTAACTGTCACAGCGTGCTGCGCTTTATGTTGTATTCTTAAATGTAGCTTCTGCTGCTGAAATGAAACACATAACTACATAAGGCTCTGTATTAATACTAATACATGCAGGAGCCATTTTCATATGCAACAAATCCTCCAACTGAAAGATGATATTCGTCATATTTTTCCTACCTTGTGAAATTACATACAGTCGCACGTTAACAAAAACGTGACGTATATTCACGCAGCCAACAGAAACAAAGCCTATAGCCGTGCTGAGTTCAACCACACACGAAAACATGGAAGAAAAGTTGTTTCTGTGCGTATCAGAGTTCAAGGAAACTTTATGACACAAGTTTACGTGAATATAGGGACCTCGGGAGGAAAGCAGTGTTGTGGAAACATGTTATCTATTATCTATTAACATATATGGAACTGAGTGTCTCATGCACCCACAACCTCTTTCTTGCCATCCGCCTTTTTCTTTTCACTAGTAGGAAATAGTGCCAAAGCTTTATTCTTTATGGATGAGAGGTACATGTTTTGAAATGGCAGGGAGCCGGCGCATCTAGTACATGTAGAGCGGGCGCAAAAAAATGACGTACAGGCAGAGCACAGCAGCCAGCGCAACACAAATTTTGGGCCTTTCGCTCCAGCTAGCGGTCAGCGCAGCGCATGCCACTTCCTATGTGAAAGGGACTTAATGGTTTGGGTAAAACTACACCCTTTTTTAAACATTAAACACATGTTAGAGACTTCCATTTTTGAGGCTACCACAGTTCCGCTGTGAAAGATGGCAACACAGGCATTTTCATTGTCCGGGTTAGACATGATGACCGAGAGTATCTGGTCAGTGTGTTGATTTAAGGTATTGTTTTGTTAAGCAATACTTAAGTCTGCATCTCTCCAGGTACTCTAGCTTCCTCCTAAAGACTTGCATGGGGTTAGATTCAGTGGTGATTCTAAATTGGCCATAGACGTGAATGGTTGTCTGTCTGTGACAGACTGGCGGCCTGTCCAGGGTGTACTTGAAACTAACAACTGAGACGGTAAGCTCATGGGGAAAGTGTTGACTGAGGTTGTGGATAAGGTGAGAAGTAGGGTATTTTTCTCATAGACATTTTACTGCAACCAGAGGTGTCGCCCCCTGCTGGAATGAAGACAGGTTTACAGTACTTCTGCCCTGCCCTTACTTCTCAGTCCCCGACCCCATTTTGTATACAACATGGTTGCAATGCAACCTTTGCACAGACAATCTATGGGGTCATTTCATGGAGGAGCACAGTCTCATCATGAGCCCCGTTTCCATGTTTTCAAATGATTAAAAGGGTACGCTGCTGATCAAAACAACTCCCACTTTTCTTTCAGACCACATCAGGAGCGGAGTGCATTGATTTAGTGGTGTCTGAAATTTTTACTGTCTTTGTTTTGGTTTTTTTTGTCAACAAGTTAATTAAATGTGCGGCTGAATTTCATCTCACTGCATAAAGGGCCTCGGTCTTTCAAAAGAACTGTCATCGTTACCGCCAATTTTGTTCTGTCCTATTCTTGCAGCAGATTAGAAAACGACAACTTCACGAGGATTGATGATCACGAATGCGGGCTTGAAAAGTTTGAGAACAGCAGGAGAACTTTATTCTAATTGCTAGTGCGGTTTTGTTTGCCCCAAAGATTACTCTGATTAATAAGGAGAAGACAAACACAACTTAAACATAAGAAGCTCTCAGCAGGATAATAGCAGTGAGACTAAAGTCATATGTACTTGTATGGAAATCAAAATTAAAGTGTCACCCAATCCTAAAAAAACCTATGTAATTACACAAAGTGCATCATATCCATCAGACCCAAACTGGTCACTTTTAACAAAATTATACACTCCGACTCTGAGATGAATGTTTATGATCCTCAAAAGTCTGATCAACTCCTCAAAAACATTAGCTCTGCTCGCTTTGATTTCTTAATCATCTTTTGCTCCATCTCTCCTTCCCATCACCATTTTTCCACCACTGACATCCAGACAGTTGGTGCTGCCATGTTGCTCGCAGCCTCATTTTTCTTCTTCTTCTTCTCTTATTCTGCTAATATATTAAGCCTCTTCTTCTTCTCCTGATACATATTCGCTCTTGATTGTGGCTGCCAATTAGCCGGCGAGGCTGTGGCAGTTCATCCATCTGACTTAAAGGTTTCTTGCCACTAATTTTGACGGTCGGGTCAAGTAGCGGAGGGGCCCATTAATTGGAATAATGAAGTCTTCAGTGAGTGATCATCAGTGACTTCAGAGTGCTATAAATCCTTTAAAGAAATCATCTCTTTATTTTTAATGTTTGGCTTTATCGTCCAGCCAGCTGCTGGAACGTCTCATTTATCCAAGACTTAATAAACATCATACATATGATTTCTCTTTCTCTCCCTGCTTTTTCAATCCAATGTTGATTATTCGTATTCCTTTGCTGCCTCTCTCTGTAGCATTTAATTTGTTCTCATCCCTCCTCCCCACTCCTCATGCCTCTTTTTCCTCTTCTGCCTTCATTCTTCCTCCCTTTCACTGTATCTTCTGCTTTTAAATCCAAGCTAAAAATTTCTGTTTTTCTTATGCTTTATGATTGATTATTTGAATTTAATCTATTCTTTTCATATTTGACTGCTTTGGGCAATATTCTGTGATTTTAATGTAAAACCAGACACATTAAATAATGAGGATTCATCAAATAATCCTGATTGGAAATTTGTGGTGGTTATCCCACCCCTGACCCCAAAGAACCAATCTTAGATGTGATTTTAAAGTGTCCCTTGTAGTGGATATGTGTGACTTGGATGGGGAAAAACTTAAACACAACCACTAATTTATACTTTTCCTGTTTAAGTGTCAAATACACCTACAATACACCTCCAGTCATGGTAAAAAAAATTTTAAAATACACCTTCTTTAAATTCTAAGGTTTTAAATATAAGGATATAATACAAAATAATCTGTTCCTTAGCAGGTCTTAAAATTAGCTAAAGACAACCTGAGATTAACTACAAAACATGACATATTACACAATATTTACTACTTACATTTACTGCTTCCATAGGAATTCAGAGGGGAAGTAGCAGCCAGGTGCTGCTAATCAAATGCACTTGATTGATTTATGATCAGCAAGTGTGAGCACCTCTATATAAGCAGAGGTTTTGGCAGTTTGCTGGTCTGGAGCATTCAGGTGTGTGTTAACACAATGCCACAATCTTCCCAGGAGTGGACGTCACAGCAAACTCACCCCAAGCTCAGACCGTGCAATGCTCAGAGAAACTACACAAAAACAAAGAGCTACATCTCAGACTCTACAGGCCTCAGTTAGCATGTTAAATGTTAAAGTTAATCACAGTACAATTAGAAAAAGACTGAACAAGTATGACTTGTTTGGAAGGGCTGCCAGGAGAAAGCTTCTTCTCTCTAAAAAGAACATGGCAGCACAGCTTAGGTTTAAAAAGTTGAATCTGAACAAACCACAAGACTTCTGGAACAATGTCCTTTGGACAGACGAGACCAAATTGGAGAACCAAATACAGCATATCAGCACAAACACCTCATGACAACTGTCAGCACGGTGGTGGAGGGGTGATGATTTTGGCTTGTTTTGCAGCTACAGGACCTGGACACCTTGCAGTCATTGAGTCGACGGTGAACTCCTCTGTATACCAAAGTATTCTAAAGTCAAATGTGAGGCCATCTGTCTGACAGCTTGGCTGAAATTGAGTTGTGCAACAAGACAATGATCCCAAGCACAGCAGCAAATCTACAACAGAATGACTGAAAAAGAAAAGAATCAAGATGTTGCAATGACCCAGTCAAAGTCCAGACCTCAACCTGATTGAAATGTGATGGGACCATAAGAGAGCTGTGCATAAACAAATGCCTGCAAACCTCAATGAACTGAAGCAACTCTGGGAAGAGCAGTGCGACAAAATTCCTCCACAATGATGTGAGAGATGATGAAGTCATACAGAAAACAATTACTTCAAGTTATTGCTGCTAAAGGTGGTTCTACAAGCTACTGAATAGTGGAGTGTACTTAGTTATTCATGCAGTGCTTCTGCATTTTGGTTCAGTTTTTGTTAAATAAATAATTGCACAGTGTAACACGTTATGTTCTTTTCAAGCTTTATCTAAATTTAAGACCTGGTAAGAGCAAGATTTTTGGATTACTATAAACAAACCACTCTGGAGTTCATTTGGAAGCAGACCAAAACCACCTCCTCCAAAGGGTCTTGATGTAGTTGTTTTGGTACCCACCAGACTAAAATTACCATGTTCACATCTATACAAACAAACCGCACCAAGGGGAAAAATGAACTAAATAGCACAAGTATGAAAACAGTCTACTCCCATCCTTTTCCAACCATAATCCCCCACTGTTCCTTTTCCTGAGCACTAAAAATTGTTTTCAAATTGTCCCATACATCCAGGATCGTAGGCCCCCAAGCTTATCAGTTCCTTTTAACAATGGTGGCATGCTGTTCTGACAGCTTCACATTGCAGAGCACTGTGAACAAACTCATGGCAGTGGAGCTTTTGCAGCTTTTAGAGCTTTCAGAGTTACATACAGGCCAGTCTTTCCCACTGTTTATGCTATGTTCAGACTGAGATGCAGAAAACCTATGGTGATCAGATTGATCAGTAATCAATAAGAATCATTCAAGGTTTGGACCGGCAGGCAGACTCAATAGAGGCACTGGTATCAATAAAATCTTCTCACCCTCTGCTTTGCT
>VUQS01076811.1:21569-35380 GCA_015108495.1 Heterochromis multidens
TGAGTGTGTGAGAGTGAGTGTGAGTGTGTTGTGTGTGTGTGTGTGTGTGTGTGTGTGTGTGTCTTGGAGATTTTAAAGGTCTCATTGGTTTCTGCATTTTCTGTGTTCTCTTGCAGGGACTAAAATGATGCGAGTGAATACCAGGGAAACGTAGGCTTAGCATACAGAGGTAAGACATGTTTCCTTGTGTGTGTTCATTTTAAAACTTCTACTTGAGTTGAAGTGTGAGGAAAGTGCGTGATGAGACGTGTACCCCGTAGTCACCCTGCGACACTCAGAGGGTGGTGGAGACTTTTAAAGGATTTCCTGATGCTTTCTGTGGGGGGTTTTTTGTTACAAGTGTGAATTTGGGCTTCATTTTTTCTAAGTGGACATATGTTCTTCCTTCTTTCTTCTTCTGTTTAGGACCTTTAAATCTTGGCCCAACTGAGGTAAGAGTCCATCTGTGTGCTCTGTGAATTCTGTTTTAATTTAGCTCTGTGTTGCATGAAATATTAAGACCGGATTTAAAGTTGAATGCATTACATACAGGACTACACAAAATGAAAGCCTTACAACTACGATGAAATAAATGGTTTGATATTTTCAGATATTGAGTAAATGTGGCTTTTTTTTCTTTTTCTTTTCTTTTTTTTTTATCCTTATTATTGGGAGGATTTCAGTCATATGCAGTGTAGTATGACTGCTCTGGACACACCAAAAACTAGTGATCACAGAAATTGGCTAATTGATCTGGTCAGTTAAGTATCAGAGGGGGTTGTTAATCAGTTTCAGCTGCTTTGGTGTTAATGAAATTAACAAAAGGTGCACTAGAGGGGCAACAATGAGAGAACCCCCAAAACAGGAATGGTTTTACAGGTGGAGGACACTGACATTTGTTCCCTCCTCATCTTTTCTGACTGTGTTTTCACTAGTTTTGCATTTGGTCAGTGTCACTATTGGTAACATGAGGCGATACCTGGACCCTACAGAGGTCACACAGATAGTCCAACCCCTCCAGGATGGCACATCAATGTGTGCTATTGCCAGAAGGTTTGCTGTGTGTCCCAGCACAGTCTCAAGAGCATGGAGGAGATTCCAGGAGACAGGCAGTTACTCTAGGAGAGCTGGACAGGACCATAGAAGATCCTTAGCCTTGTATGCTCCTTTGTGCAAGGAGGAACAGGATGACCACTGCCAGATACCACTGACTGGCCACCCACGCTTGCCTGACCTAAATCCAATAGAACACCTCTGGTACATTATGTTTCAGTCCATCCAATACCATCAGGTTGCACCTCAGACTGTCCAGGAGCTCAGTGATGTCCTGGTCCAGATCTGGGAGGAGATCCCCCAGGACACCGTCCTTTGTCTCATTAGGAGCCCCGACATTGTCTGGCATGCATACAAGCACATGGGGGCCATACAAAATACTGAGTACCGTTTTTAGTTGCTGCAATGAAATTTTGCCAAAATAGACTAACCTGCCGCATCATTTTTTCACTTTGATTTCAGCCTCTTTAGGTTGGTAACTTCATTTCCATCAAACGATGTGACATCCTTTCATTTCTAACACATTACCCAGTCCATATCAGTGTAGATATCCAGCATGATTTTTATCCCATTGAGATCTGATGTGTTTTCAAAGTGTTCCTTTAATTTTTTTGAGCAGTGTACATACTGTACACCTCCACTAATATTTGGTTAAATGTCTCTTAGCAAGTTGTAGCTTGACCAGATGCTTCTCTTAGCCATCAACAAGCTACTGGCAAAATTCTGTCTGGATATTTGACCACTCTTCTTTGCAGAATTGGTAGAGTTCATTTAAATTGGTTGGTTTCCTGGCACGGACCCGGCTTTTAAACATAGTCCACAAATTTTCAACAAGGTTGAGGTTTGGGCTTTGGGAAGGCCATTCCAGAAGCTTAATGTTAGCCTGCTTTATTATTCCAAAACCAATTTTTTGCATGTTTGGTTTCATTGTCCTGTTGGAACACCCAAAAATTTCAACCATCTAGCTGTTGATTTGAGTTGAAAAATTTGGACGTAGTCGTCCTCCTTCATTATTACATCCACTTTGTGCAATGTACTAGTACCACTGGCAGTAAAACAGCCCCAGATCATGATGCTTGACAGCTGGTGCAGTTTTCTTAGTTTTAAAACTTAATGTTGGCCTGCTTTATCCATTCCACAGCAGGTGGAGAATTGGTACTGCTACTGCTACGCCGAGCTCTTCAAAGCTGCAGAGTAAAGCAAGAACTACCATTAGCAGCTACAGTCCGTGAGAATGAGGTCTGAGTGTTTCTGTTAGATGAGAGACTTATCAAAGAAGCAGCTAAGTATTTGTTTCCTTTGTCATGAGGTACTAAATAAATAAAATAGTTGCAGGGGAGAAACTTATAAATGGCAAAAGCTCCTTTTTAAACCAGAGGGTGGATTTGCAAAGTTATCAGCTAACCTGAGCTAGCTTGGTTAACAAGCTGCATCCACAAACTTCATGGGTGCAGAGACATATCTGCTAAATAGTACAATATAACACGCAAACACAAGACTAGAATTTCATGAATAAAAACAGGAACACAGACTACTGTATTTGGGTGCTCTGTTAGTATCATTAGCTGCTCACTAAGCCATATTATTTGTCAGATAAATCCATTAAAATGCTCCAAAAGGCACCAACAGCACAAATACAGTAAAAAGGTTCACTTCAGTGGCTCAAATTAGCAGACAGTTAACTGCCTGTCAGTCATAGGGGCTACACCCAAAACACTTTAGGCCTCAATACAATTTAAATGGGTGAGTTATATAAAAAATTAACATGGTAGTCTGAGATTAGCCTCAAAAAACTGCAGTTTTTAGCAGTTCCCTATCCGCTTTATTTTCAACAGTGTTTAAAACATAACTATAGGTTGTAAATACAGCTTGAACAGGTGACATATGGGTTCATTTTCTGGACAATGGGCATGTTGATATAACGGGGGCGCTTACATAGGTCAATGGACCATAACTGTTTTTGTACTTTGCTGTAAACATCTTTATTTCTGAGCATTTTAACACAAGAGTCTGTGAGGATGGACTCACTTTTGGAGCCAGCCTCAAAGTGGATACTAGAGGAACTGCAGGTTTTGGCACTACCTAAAGAAACTGTGGCCCCCGAACTGACAAAAGGTTTCAGTACTGACCTACAAAAGCCTTTGGTCCATCTTTAACTCGCATCATTCTCCAGCATTAAAAAGCGTGAGGCTGCCTCCCGACAGAGCTGCGACTCGAGCAGCTGGGTTATGTGTCTGTGTCCTCCCACTGGGCTCTTATTCAGACAGTATCAACCCAGGGCAGAGCAGCACAACACAAACACCAGTCAATTTACCCATTTTGCATCCAATTCTCGGCGATGATTATGAGCCGCGTTTGTGCAGCTGATGGAGAGATTAATCTTGCTTTGATAGAAATATGTCAGTTTCTGCAGGCTGTGATGGATGTGATTTATCACTCCGGACAAATCTGTGCCCAAACGTTCCTCCTCCTGACAGCTCTATCGTGGCAAGAATGTCCCAAAATGTCACCTGTTGTACGCAGACTGACCTTCTAATTTTCTAATTCAATTCCGAGAACTCCCCTACCCACCATATCATGAACCAGTAATAACAATTACACACCGTGACTGGCTCCAAAACCTGCAATTCCCCCACTTTAAATCAAAACCCAAGTAGTCTTTTATTAGGCTGCCTGGTTAAATCAATCTAAATCTAAGCATAATAACTCTCTAATCAGGTGCTGGAGAGAATAATAGGTTGTCACGCTTGAGGAAAAATAGGCAATCATGGAATGTTTTCTTTAATTAGGCCGACTAAAGTAGAAGGGCACGGTGGGAGCGCGGGACACATTCATCATAGCCAAGGTGGGAAATTACTTCAATTACTCAGGAAGGGGAGAGTGAACAGAATTACAGAAGTCAGAGAAGCAGAAGAGAGGAGACCGTGATCTGCAAGGAAGTCCAGATGACACGGCGGGGCAGGAAAGGCGAGGACGGAGGAGGGAAGGAGGGAAGGAGTGAGGGAACAAGAAAGAAGAGCGGGAGAGAGGAAAGGTGGAAGGATTTCACAGTTAAGTTATTGAGTATGTATAGAAGCATAGGGTCTCTTTCTTTTCCTTTGTTTTGTTTGTATTTTTATGTACTTTTTAATATGGAGGAAAGTCCAGTTTCGATAAAGTATAAACTGTTTCCAGGCCTTTTATGTCATATTTACCTTACCACCCCTTATATAACTAAAGCTAGTCAGACTTCTTTGTGCTCCAGTGTCGTCATTCATTACAACTCAGCTGAGATCATCGCTTTAACCCTTTTTTACCACTGTGGAGGCCATTTGAGTGCAGTGAACTCATCGTTATGTTCAAGAAACCAGTTTGAGATGATCTGAGTTTTGTGACATGGTGTGTTATCCTGCTGGAAGCAGCCATCAGAAGATGGTACACTGTGCTCATAAAGGGAGGGACATGGTCAGCAACAAGGTTATAATAGTTTTGCATTTTTAATTAGTTTTTATTTTTGTTTTGTTTTGACTTTAGATTTTTAATTCTATTTTAGTTTTAATTCTTTTTTAACACTTGTTTGCTAGTTTAGTTTAGTTTTTATTTTTTTGAAAATGCTTCGTTTTAGTTTAGTTTTTATTAGTTTCAGTTATAGTTTTAGTCTTTTTTGTAATATGTGTTACATACCAGGGGCAACACTGAGAAAATTCAGAAAAAGATATGTGTAACAAAACCTCAGAAAACCATCATACCTTTTTAAAAGTTTATTAATTTAGGACAGAAGAACAACCATCTATAACATTACAAGGGATTTTTCCCCTTTAGAAATGTCCCACATACTTTATCTCTTTCCACTACAAGACACTTGCTTTTATCTAAAACACAGTCATATTCAAAGTATTCCCAAATTGGACTCTGGCGCTTTCTCCAAACTTTTGCTGCCGTGAGGCTAAGCATGGACGGGTCGGCAACACAGATGACATGACTGACGTGCTTGCTATCTGCTGGCATAAACCGGCAACGCGAGAAAAAACTGTAAAGTAGACTTCATATTCACCCTAGATTAATGTATGACCAAAAAAAAAAAAAAAAAAGATGAAAACTAGGTGCATTTTCTCTACAAATTCAGTTAGTTTTACTTGTTTTGCAAAGGCTCGTTCTTATTTTTATTTCAGTTAACGAAAATGTTTTTTACTTCTAGTTTTCGTTATTTCGTTAGTTTTCATTAACAAAATTAACCTTGGTCAGCAGCAATACTCAGGTAGGCTGTGGGGTTTAAATGATGCTAAGTTGGTACTAAGGGGCCCAAAATGTGCCAAGAAAATATCCCCCACACCATTACACCACCGGCAGCCTGAACTGTTGATATAATGCAGATGGATCCATGCTTTCATGGTTTTTACACCAGATTCTGACTTTACCATTTGAATGTTTCAGCAGAAATCGAGACTCATCAGACCAGAAAACATTTTTCTAACCTTCTATTGTCTGATTTTGGTGAATCCGTTTGTTCGAATTGTAGCCTCAGCATTGTTCTTAGCTGACAGGTGTGACACCCGGTGTGGTCTTCTGCAGCTGTATTCCATCTGCTTCAAGGTTCAATGCGTTGTCGGAGATTATCTTCTGCATACCTTGAATGTAATGAGTGGTTATTTGAGTTACTGTTGCCTTCTTATCAGCTCAAAGCAGTCTGGCCATTCTCCTCTGACCTCTGGCATCAACAAAGAATTTTCTCCCAGAGAACTGCTGCTCACTGGATATTTTGTCTTTTTCAGACTATTCTCTGTAAACACTACAGATGGTTGTGTGGGAAAATCCCAGCAGATCAGCAGTTTCTGAAATACTCAAACAACCATGCTACATTCAAAGTCATTTAAATCACTTTTCTTCCTCATTTTGATGCTCAGTTTGAACTTCAGCAGGTCTTTTTGACCATGTCTGAATGGCTAAGATCATTGAGTTGCTGCCATGTGGTTGGCTGATTACATATTTGCATTAATAAGCAGTTAAACAGGTGTACCTAACAAATTAGCTGTAGGTGTATATCTGGGTAGCCTGACCATTTTGCTGGAGCCATTATGAATTATGTTACAATAAAACAAAATACAAGGAAAAACAAGAAGAACCAAAGAAATACAGGAATACAAAATGACAGATAACATTTTGGGGGTAAACTAGAGTGCAGAAGAGGCTAAAATGACTAAGATAAGAGGAAATAAAAAAAGGAAAAAGCAGGAAAGGACAAATGATGAGACAACAAATAAATGAAAAATTGGAGTGAAAAGCAGAGCAATGAATATTTAAAACTGAGCAGAAAATAAAAATGTTAAAATTACTACCACTATAAAACTGGTAAAAATAAATGAAGAAAGGCAAGCTCCTCTTCCAGAAAATCCACCATAATTTATCCTCAAAATTGGACCCCTACCTACACATTCAACAACCCTCCGCCACCACCACAGAGCTCCCAGTGTCTGTCAGCTTTCCCAGAATGCAACGAGAGAGCCACTGAGCGGGCTGTAATTCCTCCTGAGATGATGAGATAAACGGCCTCTTACTGTAACTGGATCTATTGATTCGGACGCCGCTTTGGCAGGTTGTGGATCCAGTTTGTTCTGTGACTGAAGACCTGCCAGCTCGGCTACCGGCCACGTAAATACAGAGATTATGACTTTTGATAGCTGCGACTCAGTGGCTGGCTCAGTGCTCAGCACAGATGAAGCAGCTGCCATGATGGTGACAGGGACAGAGGCGCTTTCGCTCGTCCTCTAAACATTATTAGGTACTCTGACAAATCACCACAAAAATGTCCCTCTTAGACTTTTAGAAGGAAAGACAAGACAACCCAGAACCGTTTGGACATCAAGTCAAGGGTCCTAATTTTCAAACAAGAGAGTCTGAAAGACTTCAATCTGTGCTAGAGCCTTCGGAGCTTCTTCTGGAGATAAAGAAAAAGGTATACATTTAAAAAAAATACCAAAAAGAAAACGTTTAGCTTCCATTTTTCACTGTTCGCAGAGCAGAGGTTTCCTGTGAGCTATTCAATGGGGACAACGGTTTGGTCAAAACCACTATAATCCATTTATTCTTGGCTGGTGACAGAGTCCGTTGTCTACAGCATTCAGTGACTATAAAAGCAGTCTACACCACAAATAATCAGGAACACTAATTCACTTAATCATCAAGCATCCAAAAATAGCGAAATCATTGAACCAGCAGCCTCGTCTCAGCTGTCTCTTGTTAGTTGGTGGCATCAAGGTAACCAGACAGTGTTAGGATATTCCAATCCCACATACTTAATTTTACAGGTGTTTTATGACCTATTAAAGTGAGTACCCATTCATTTCTAAATAAACACTCTCTGACAAGACTATAATTTAAAGTGCATCTATCTTAATTTCTGTCTCCAGTTCTTGGATTTTAGTCCTGGACTTCACTAGAGTAGTTTTGCATGAGTCACAGTTCAAAATATTCTTGATTTCTTGCCTTGGTGCAGTCATCTTATCCGAAACAAGCTGTTTTAGCTCCACCCTCACTTTAAGCAAACTTAGTTCTGATTGGCTATCCCTCATAAACAGAAGGTCTGCAGGTACCTGGAGCTGTGCACCCAAGATGACCATATTAAGCAGTAGAGGCGGGAATCACCAGACACCCCACAATACGATATTATCACAATGCTTCACTCACGATACAATATTATTGCGATTTTGTTGCAATAACATATATTGCGATTTATCATCTTTTTTCAACTGCAAATTATGTCCTCAAAGTTCAACTGTATCTCTAAAGTTATCTCACATTTTTTTGCTGCAAAATGAGATTGTCAAGCATACCAACACTGTCACTAAAACCTGCCATAAACATTGCCATAAGATGGAGTCAGTCTGCTATCAGTCTGCTATCAGTCTGAGATTGAATGTGGTCAAGTTGGCAATTACATGCAATCTGTTTCTGATACAGTAATTAACTGTGATAAATCATTGAAAATCACATCTCTGTTGCTGTCTACATAAACAGAAATTCACATTTAACTATTACAGTTGTGCTCAGCAGCCTTCCTGTTCTATGGGAATAAAACCAGGAGACAACCTTGCAGAAAGTTTGCCTCCTATCAGGCGACTTGTGCAATTACCTTGCGATCAAAAGTGGCTGTGAGTGTGCAACACCCTCAAGCCAATTAGTCACCAGAAGTTGGAATCAGTTGCAGAATGTGAAAAAATTAAATACAATCAGCAGGCAGGCACTGATTTATTTGTAGCTGCCAGGAGGTTGCTGTCCTATTTTTACTCGTGTGACTAAGACATTAGCTTGCTCTAAATATCTTTATCTTTATCTGAATATCTAAGCGTGTCCAGTGTTGGATGGATTTTCAGCTGAGCTGATTTAATGCAAGTTTTCTCAGCTATCTTATTTTAATTTATTTAATAACATATTAATATTTTGTGTCCCTGTTTCAATACAGTATCACCAAGTAAAATATCGCGATACAGATTCTTTGGGTTTGTGAAGACATTGGTGCAAGATTGACGAGATATGTGAAAGCCATTTTTTACATTTTCATAATATTTTTAATGATGACATTATGATTTTCTTTTTTTCTTTTCTTTTTTTTACATTGACTGGTACCTCACACCAAATACAAATAAAATATACATTAACCTTTTGGATGGAATTAAATTCAAATTATCTATAAAATGCTGTTAAAAAGTTTTTTACAGCTTAAACAGTTTGTATTTATAATATTAAGTATTGGAAAATATAACTTAAATAATCCTTTGGATATCAATTTTCAAAACAAATTATAGCCAACTAAAATATGTCTCTGTCCTGAGACCTGGTGCATCTCAAACAGTTTTTAATCTGTTTTAGTTTAATGAAAGCTCTCACCACCTGCAACAGTCATAGGCAGTGTGCAAAATACACACAGAGCAATGCACACTTCTCCAAAAATGCTTTATGTGGGATATAATGATAATGTATTATAACAAAATAAACAGTGTGTAGAATCAAAATAAATGTAAAAAAAAAAAAATTTTAAAATCAAAATAAATTTATAAAAAAACTTACCGCCTTCAGATATCAGTGGGGCTGGTTCAGTGTCAGGATGTGGGTTTGGGGAGATGGGAGTGGGACAGCTAAGCCTGAGCCAGAGGCTTGATCTGTTTGACCTGGCAGCAGGTCGGCAGATGCAGGAAAAAGTGATTTAGTGTACACATGTATAAAGGGTCTGTCTGCACTGATCAAAAGTTGGCTAAAATAACACAGAAACACATTATTTTCTGTTAGGAATGAAGTAAGCAGTTTATTTCATGTGGACTTGGCTATGAGTTTAATTTCCACCACCCACAGACAAGACCCACTTTTTTTGGTAAAAAACAAATAAATAAATAATAAAAAAAATATGTCACCTGCTGTTGTCCTTTCTCTGCTTTGCTCTGTCTCTCTTTTCTTCTTTGGAACCCCAACTTTACTTTTAATGGAGCCATCCAGCGGTCTGGTGCTCAGCGTCAGCTTGAAGCGTTGGCACCGGCTCCTTATCTTCAAATAAGGAGGGGGGAGGCGGGGGTCAGAGGCTGACTGGATTTTGTTCTCCTTTGCCAAAAACAAAACAAAACTAATGCTAAGAAACAAATACGTTTATAAGTACCTTGTGAAGCAAACGTTCTTTTATGGTACGGCGCCACTGCCTGGCGGTCCCAGGTAATAAACCCCTAGTTGGGTCTGACCTCTTTTGGAGGTGGTCCTGAGGGTCATTGAGCCACTATTGATCATGTGAGTCATCATATGAGCCAAAAGGCGTGGTTATTACCATCACCAAGGCCAACAGGTGAAACCTCTGTGACATAGTACCCCACCATCATGTGAGCCATTTAGGTCACCTGAGGCGAGGTGTGAGTGGGGAAGGGATTTCAAGACTGCAGAGTAGGAGGATGATAGCTGGTGTTGTAGGCCACCACCTCTGTTCAGCGATTCACAGTTCAAGCCATCAGTCTTCTCTTGTGAACATTGGGACTCTCTGCCAGTTGTTTAAGAACTGAAGCCTCTTGGATGACATGCGAAACATCTTCACAAAACTAAAGAAGTCCAGTTGCCTTCTTTTTTCAAGCTGTCAAGACTACCATGACCTGGATAACTGAGAAGCTACACAGACATATTAAGCAGTGTTTCATATTAACAGGCACTCAAGTATATTTCATCATTCATTTTATTTTCTCCATTCGTCCAAGAAAATGACACTATTGCTTTTCAAGGAGAGAATTTTGTCACCCTTATTTTGAAAGGTCACTGTTAACTGCTTAGTGTCTCTGGTTTCCATAAGGGCAGGTTTATGAGGTCACTGTTGTGGTAGTCCAGTGTCATTCAAAGGCTCTCCAGAGAGACTTAGACAGACTCCAACTCCACAGTCTTGGACTGCAGTTGGTAGCAGTTGTTTTTTGCTGGGAGCCAAAGGGTCACTCCAAGCAGACCCTGCAGCAGGTGAGGAAGAGGTGGCATTGGGAACATCTGACCAATCACACTGATTATTGTACCGGCAATAATCAGCTGATTTTACAAAGGACGAGTAAACTATAATATTAGAGAAATATCAAGACGTTACACACATAATACAGAATGAAAGTAACACAGCTGCTGCAGATAAAACAACTTTATCATTAAGACACGGGAGAATTTGATGAGTTATAATCGAGAACTGCTTTAACTGAAAGTTCAAATTTGCATAAAACAGTTTTAGCACAGTTTTTTCATACCATCGGTGCTTCTACTAGGAGGCTGAGGGGGAGCACTGGCAGCTGCCAGTATTTTTATTTCAGCTACAGTCCCAATGGTGTTTAATGATCTGAGAATTCAAATGTAGGTTTAGTCTACATGCGACTAATATAAAGTTCACAAGTACAATTAGGTGTCCCGATTTATATATTAAAAGATTTTTTTAAAAATCAAGGAATAAAGTTGCATCTAAGAATGTGTATTTATTACTGATGCTCATTCGGGAAACACAAAGACTTCAGACACTTAAAAAAACTTTAGGCCCTCCTATGTTCTGTGCACAGAGGTCCAAGAGATCTTCCAGGAATCTTGACGCTATCCTTCCCCCATAGTATCTCTAACTTGTTCAGTGGCTATAACCCAGTCAGACCTCTCAGGTCATTAAGTGCAGATCTGTTAACTGTTCCCAGAATTAGATTTAAGTGTGCTGAGGGTGCTTTTAGTCACTGTGGTCCTGAGGTCAGTTACAACTGTGTCTACATTCAAATCCAGACTCAAACCCTTTTTAGTCTTACAGGCCTACACTCAATAGCTGTGTGTGTGTGTGTGTGTGTGTGTGTGTGTGTGTGTGTGTGTGTGTGTGTAAAAAAAAAAAATGGAACACTCAGGTAGGCAAAATGAACAAAAGAAAACAAATTTCTATTGGCTGATATAAGAATTCAAAAGTACAAAGTCCAGGAGGAAAACAGCAATCTACAAAAGTACAAGGTTCAAGAGGAAGCTTCAAACCTTCAAAATAAAACAGGAAATAACCAAGAGATAAACAACACATCAGGAGTACACAGAAGGCTGGGAAGGCCCAATCGCAAACTAGCATGAGCAAAACAAAAGCCAGAGAGTATAAACATCAGTATGTTCAGTGTATCATCCAGCTTTAATCCCAAACTTCGTGCACAACGGTCCTGATAGCAGAAGAGAGCAGAGGGGCCTCTGTCAGCATCACACCGAGGTGGTAATCAGGCGGGGATCTGAGGCGATCAATAAGAGGATTGCACTCTGTTCACATCTCGCAAGTGTGCAGGATCGTCAGGTTGGAGCGATCCATCATGACCTGATAGCTGGTTGGTGGCAGAGCAGCCTGAACCAGATAAGACGGAGAATTTAGCTTTTTACCTTCTCAAAGGGTGCTGCTGCTGTAGAATATTTAATCCTCCTTCAGATTTACCTCTTAGTTTTCCTCCATCATCTGCTCATTTTTTAATCTACCTCCCCTCTCCCTCTCATCTTTCTGCCTGACTGACCTGAGAGCTCCATCTTCATCATCATCATCACCATCATCACGCAGCCAGCCTGATTTTTTGCTATAAAGGCAATAAATCACTTCAGCTTTCATCTATTGTTATTGATGAACGACCAATTATTTGTCATCTAATACGTTGACAAACGATGACCCAGGCAGACGGATCAACTTCTTCTCCCCCCGCCTCCTTCCTCCGCGGGGTGATGTGACGCAGGACAGCGGTGATGGATTATATCCTTAAACTGTTATTACATGTATAATGTGGCGCTCAAATCTGACATCTCACTTAGTCTGGGTTTCCCCACTTTAAATACCGCATCGGTTACATCACAGAATAACAGAGAAGACGACAGAAATTGGATGTAAATGTTTGTAATATTTAAGCTGGGAAGGCTGCGTTTACCCCCTAACAACTGCAGTTTGAAATAGTGCCATTCTCAAAACCACAGCTGCTCTTTTAGTTGGTCCTGACTGGTTCTTAAATCAGCTTTCTTTAAAGCAATAATTACAAAGAGGAACGAAGTCCTACAAATTCACAAAGGGCTGAAATAGGAGACAGGTGGGGGATTAGGCTCAGATTCATGTCATCAACACAGGCGAAGGAAGCAAAATCCAAAGCAAGACACAAGAGAAAACAGCTGGTTTTAAGAAATGCCACAACATATAGGTGATATGGCGGCACTTCTGAGCATGAAGGTTCCCATTTGAACCCCAGCTCAGGCCTTTCTGTGTGGAGATTGCATGTTGAATCACTGTATGGTTTGGATCAGCCACCAAACAGGACAAGAACAGGTTACAACAGACAGTCAGGACTGCAGAAAAAAATCACTGATGCCAAATTGCCCTCCATTCGGGACTTGTACAAATCCAGAATCAGGAAACGGTGGCCAACATCATTGCAGACCCATTGCACCCCCGACACAACCTGTTCCAACTCCTCCCCTCTGGTAGGCGCCACAGAGCACTGTGCGCCAAAACAAGCAGACATCTGTACAGTTGCTTTCCACAGGCCATCACTCTGATAAACACTTAGAGCACTCACATATCATCTCTACTAAAACATCCACCATACCTGCTGCTGAACCAAAGCATGCTGTATATATTCTTTGTTGTACATATCTATCTATCTATGCATACACACTGATCAGGTATAACATTATGACCACTGACAGGTGAAGTGAATAACACTGATTATCTCTTCATCATGGCACCTGTTAGTGGGTGGGATATATTAGAGAGCCAGTGAACATTTTGTCCTCAAAGTTAATGTGTTAGAAGCAGGAAAAATGGACAAGTGTAAGGATTTGAGCAAGTTTGATAAGTGCCAAACTGTGATGGCTAGACAACTGGGTCAGAGCACCTTCAAAACTGCAGCTCTTGTGGGTGTTCCTGGTCTGCAGTGGTCAGTATCTGAAATCGTTATATCGGAATCATATCATCTTTTACATCACGTCGATGGCCAGGTGCGTGTGCAAGCCTTTGGAGGCAGTGTGATGCTTTGGGCAATGTTCTGCTGGGAAACCTTGGGTCCTGCCATCCATGTGGATGTTACTTTGACACGTACCACCTACCTAAGCATTGTTGCACCCTTTCATGGAAACAGTATTCCCTGATGGCTGTGGCCTCTTTCAGCAGGTTAATGCGCCCTGCCAAAAAGGAAAAATGGTTCAGGAATGCTTTGAAAAGCACAAACAAGTTTGAGGTGTTGACTTGGCCTACAAGTTCCCCAGATCTCAATCCAATCGAGTATCTGTGGGATGTGCTGGACAAACAAGTCCAATCCATGGAGGCCCCA
>VUQS01076813.1:0-19002 GCA_015108495.1 Heterochromis multidens
CCATGGTCCTCATGGTCCTCAGCCGGAAAAGGGTTAGTCGCTGCCCCAAGTGGAGGAGTTTAAGTATCTCGGGGTCTTGTTCACAAGTGAGGGGAGAGGGGAGCGGGAGATTGACAGACGGACACGCTGGAGAGATTATATCTCTCGGCTGGCCTGGGAACGCCTCGGTGTTCCCCCGGATAAGCTGGAGGAGGTGGCTGGGGTGAGGGAGGTCTGGGCTTCTCTGCTTAGGCTGCTGCCCCCTGCGACCCGGCCCCGGATAAGCGGAAGACAATGGATAGATGGATGGATGGTAATTTCTTTGACTTGTTTTCATTAGGACTATTCTGTAAATATATTCAGTATTCTACAAAGAATTTAGGCCTTTATTTGGGGCACAGCAACATTAGGATGGTCTGATCAATCTGAAATTCATTCTGACCCCAAACATACAGCCAGAATCATAAAGAACTTACTTCAGAGTCCCGCAACAGATGGTAGGGCCCCTGTGGGATTGGATGAAGAGCCAGAGTACACTGAGGCAGCCTAAATGCACAGACAGGCTGTGGCAGGTCCTCCTAGATGCTCAGAACAACCTACCTGTAAAGTACACTGCAAAATTCTGTGCAAGTGTACCTGAGAAGTGATGAACATTTAGAAACAAAACGGTGGTGCACCAAATAGTGACTGAATATGGTTTCTTTTATTTTGTGCTTATTGCACTTTATACAGTGGATAAACAAAAATGATCAATGGCATTGTTTCCAAAAGTTTACTGTTAATGCCCAAAACATCATTTTGAATAACTGTCTTTAGTCTGTAGTGCATTTATATTAATGATAGACTGTAGCTGATAGAAGGAAAGAAATAAGGCAATGATACCAAGGTTTTTATCTACTTACCATGCTACTTCTTTCCCTTGCTTCTTCTGTTGTTTTAGATATTGTTGCCAAAGCTTAGTGTTAAAAGGCTGTGTGATGTGTCTCCAGCAGCTGAAAAATCCATCCCTAAAGTTTTGTCTATTATACTCCCTCTGGCACAAACAGACCTCCACCTACACTTTGCTTCATATCAATATGCCTGACATTTTGTAATGTTTGACTGATGCTTCATCGCTGCCACAGACTTTGTCTGAAGGGATGGCGTCAAGATTATGCCAATTTCCCATCTTATGTCAGGACACTGAGATGTGGAATAAATTTTAACTAAGGGAGTAAATAAAGGAAAACAGAGTCTATTGTTTACTGAATAGAAAAAGTTTGTGCACATTTATTAGCAGAGATTTTGCTTTTTTAAAAAATAATCTTTACATAGAAGTAAAACTGACTTTTTAGATGTCTACACTTTACCTTTAGTAGAAACCTTTTCCCCACTGAAAACATTAATAAAATAATCATATGGCAGTTTAATGTGATCTGAGGGTCTATGTTAGCTTTTTTTGTTTTGGCATAGTGTAACAGCTAGAATATAAAATCTGCTTTGGGTATATTAAACATATTGGTGTATAAGAATGTATTAAGATTTAAGCAGTTACTTCAGAAAGCTCTGAATACTTTTGATCATCTGTTCACATACTGTATGAATACTAAATAATACCAGAGACAGTTATTCTTCTTGTGATGCCATAAACACTTTGCTAGAGAAATTTTTAAAAGAAACTGCCATTAGTTTTTATTTTGTTTTGGTTTTTTTCTATTTATCACTGCCAGTGTTACAACCATGTTTCTGAAATTAACATAATGGAATTGCCTTGGGCTCAAAATCTGGTCTAAATAGACAGTTGGGAGCTGTGAATTTAGGCTGGGGCTGCTGTGGTTTAGGAGGTAGAGCAGAGCACCTACTAATCAAAGGGTCAGTGGTTTGAACCCTGGCTCCTCTAGTCTGCATGTATCCTTGGGCAAGATACTGAACCATCCATCAGAGTATGAATGTTAGACAACGCACTTAGGCATAGAAAAAAGTGCTTTTTGAATGTGTGTGTGAATGAGACTTAGTAGTGAGAAAGCACTTTGAGTGCACAAATTGAGTAGAAAAGTATTACATAAGTACAGACCATTTACAATTTATTTACAGTCATTTTTCACACTTCTCACAATATTTATTTGTGTGTGAGTTAATGAAAACTAACAAAAGGAATAACCTCCTTCTTGAATGCATCTGGTACATGCAAGACATACAGTTATAAACATAAACTAATATCTCAGTGCCTTTTCTTTTTCTCTTATTCTATACCAGTTTAAGATGCGATACACATTTCAAGTCAAAACACATTATTTTCAAACAAGCAAAATTTTTTTAGTCATGTAAATTCATGTAACTTTATATATTATATATCTATGTTTTCTAAAAGTTTTGAAGATTATCAAAATGACCATGAAATTATTTATTATTTGGTAAGATTTCCCTTTTTTTTCAAATGTAATGTCACTGTAACTGGATATGCAGGTTTAATAAAAACCCTAGCACTCAGACAGCAATATGTAATTTTGCCCAGTTATTAGTTACAATACAGTATGCCTGAATTAGATACCTAATATAGCAGTGGCATATCAAATAAATTAGAAATGCGAATGGTATGTAACAAAGTGTCCCTGTCAGACATGAACTGGGGATGTTGATGTTCATGAACCTATCTAAAATCCCATCTACACTGGATCTCCCATCTCAGTTTGGAGTAGATGTAAAAATTATTTGGTTGCAGCAATGTCTTTTTCATGCTGCTCTCTACTGTACTTAAGGAGTTATGAGAGCTCAAAATGCTGGGAAAAAATAAAAACATTAAAAAGCACCAAATTTGGACCCACCCCTATGTACTTCCAGGGCAGCGGTTGGCAACCTTTACTAACAGAAGAAACTTTTTATTTTTGATCAGAATTTCTAATCACAAATATCTATATGGAGCCACAAGAAATATTTGACCTTTATAAAGAAGGTGACCCAGTCAATTAAGTGTACAGTAATTTAGCCATATAACATTTCTAATAGGTCTAAATATTTAAAGTTGTGACCACTATGCAGCAGACTATTTATGATCATTATAACATTGCCTTGTTTTGTTGCATATAGAACCAAAATATTGTAATATTGTTTACTAATTATTTACTTATTTTTTACAACCAAACAAAAAATAGTAGCTTTAAAGCTATTCAGCCCACTTTGTGTTTGTGCAAATGAATCAATCTAAAAGAGCCTACTTTTTTATTAAGTAAAACATGTAGTAGCCTAATAGCTTAATAAATAATAAAACAAACAACAAGGCAAGTTTTAAATTAATTTTGACTAAAAGTCCAGCCACAGATAAAGCATACTGGCAAGCCAGCCACATTGCAATGAAAGCAAAAAAAATTTGTCACTCACTGTTAATTTAGGGGGGATTCAAAACATGGGGAAAAGATCTGCATGCAGGTCCTTAGCACAGGTTCGAGACCCCTGTTCTAGGTTCTGTAACTAAAAATGTTCACAGAATGAAGGTGAAATTTCTTCATGGTTTCAGTAAGTATACTAAAGTTAGAGAAAAAAAAATCATCTGATTCAGAGGAGGTCAGGTGGGAGGCATTGACTGAATTTTCATGGAAGGACCCAAGACCCAGTTGCGAACTCATATCCTAGATCTCTCTTCCAAGCTGGCAAAGAGGAATGGATCCAATAGTGTTTGGAAAGATGTGCTTCAGCTGGTAGTTTTTGCAGAAGGTATATTGGCATCCATCATTTTAATGATATTAATCCCAGAAAGCACTACAGCAGCAGCTGCAGGTGGAGGAGGCATTCAGCTCTGCAGTAATATGCTCAATGTTCTTTGAAAAACACAGAACTCTCCTGAACAATTAGAATTTCCCAAGATTTATGTCATGATCATCACTTAGAATAATTTCAAATGTATGACTGTTTTATATATAATGTAAATCAAGCTCTGTCTATTTCACGCTTGTTCAGATATGTTTCACATCTACATTACCAAACTTCCAGAATATTGCTGCAAACCCTTTGGTATACCAGAAAAATATTTCCTATCAAAGAATAATAGGATATGCACACTTATTTCACTCAATGACATACAAATCAATTTATAACTTTTATGTAATGTGTTTTTTCTGGATTTTTGGTTGATATTCTGTCTCTCTCTGTTAAAATGAAACTACCATAAAAACTAGAGACTGTTCATTTCTTTAGAAGTGCACAAACGTACAAATTATTTCACCCACTGTATTTCCCAACTGGTTGGCAGTGGTTGCTGGCTGTTGCTGGTTGATTATCAAAAAAGGTGCTGCATCAAAAACCTCCCAGTGACTGCTTTGGTTGCTAGCAGGTATCCACGGTTGCATGTAGTTTTTCATGTTTGTCTGCAAATACTAACTACTAGCTGAGTGGTAGTAAAACTTGATAAACCATGCCACAAAATGGAAATGTAGAAGCTTTGCCTTCAAAGTAAAAGTTGTGCCTCAGGCTGCAGCCAATATGTTTCAAAAGGTGCCGCTTTTACTTTGAAGGCAAACGGTCTACATTTCCAGTGTGTGTTGTGCTTTTCACAGTTTCACTACAGCTCAGAGAGTAGCTGGCCAGTGTTTGTAGAAAAGTTTGTCACTTCCATTCAAACTAAGGCCGCAGCACAGTGCTAGCAGCCAAAGAAATTACAAGAAGGTTTTTCCCAACAGGTGGTTGCCAAGGGGTCACTGACCAGTCTGTAGGCCCCTGTGACTGGGACGTAAGAAATTATTTTCCCATTGCCTACCATCAACCTCCAGCAACCACTTGCAACCGGACAGTCACGGACTGGACTCTAGGCCTGTGTGACTGGGGCCTTATTGACTTGATCCTACATTGTCACTATGATTGTCATACGTCCAAAATGTTGGACAAGGCAATATCATGTGGTTAGTGTTCAAGTGTCTGCAAACCCCCCCTTCCCCTTCCCCAAGACAAGTAAACTTTTGCAGGTAATATTAATTAGTTAAATGGGCTTCAGAATATTTGTGTGAAAGTTAGATGCTTAAATGCTTAGAACCTAGGTAAAATGTTTGAAAATGAAACACTGAATACCAGTTCTCTTTGTGTTTACGCAGACTGTTCCATTGTGGTCTATGGAGGTCCCATGTTTGATCAGTAAATATCAAGACATCTGGATATTTTTAATTAAAAGAAATAAAAGTGGTTAATAAAAAGACTCCAAAAGAAATATCTAACTCATTTTGGTATCTTGGCCAGAAAGACTGGTCCACTCCTGGCCAGTGTGCAATGTCAGTGTTGGTAAAGTAGGTTTGTGTGAGGAGGTACGTGCGCGTGGTTGTGTGTGTTTTATTGGGTTTTGTCATGGATACAGCAGATATTTTTCCAGTGACTGTGAATCATTCTGTCAGACTAAATAAGCTGTCTGATAATTAGCGTTACTACATCAGCATGCAGTCATTGTTCGGACAGCTCCATCTCTCAGCTTTCTGTCTCTTTCCCATTCCAGTCTCCTTCGACATTCACACAAGTTGTTAATTAAATTTCCTTATTTAGGTTGCCCATTGTTTCACTAATGCAAATTTCAAGATTTGATACAGTATCATGCACAGACCAATTCATGATCTCACGTTCACTGATGACAGCGCTGTTGTCGTGAATGACGACACAGAGGCGACCGACATCCTCTATGATACTGCTTGCACTGCCAGGCCATATGGACTCCAAATTGAAACAGACTAAACTAAAGTGCTGACGATGGATGGATCGGGGGCTGCTGTTCATCTCGATGGCTTCCAGATCGACCAGGTCAACAAGTTTAAATACCTTGGATCGATAGCCCAAGAAAAGGTTGCATCAACAGCAGACGTCCACAGCAGAATGGGCCAAGCGGCAGCAGTGTTTGCATACATGGTAGTGCCCATGGAAGAAGCCTAACATTAGTACAAAGACCAAGATCTGTCTCTTCTGAACGCTGATCCTACCCTTGATGCTTTACAGCTCTGAAACCTGGACTTTGCTGAAACAAGACCTTAACAAGCTTGAGGCATTGCCTGCGGCAAGTGCTGGGAGTTTCCATACGTGATCACTTCTGAAACAAAGTAATTCGAGACCGCTGCTAGCAGCAACCAACTGTCAGTGATCAAATACAGCAACATCGGCTTTTATGGTTCAGGCACATCTGCAGAATGAGCGAAAGTCAAATTGATTGCTCATTGGCATGTCAAACAAAACACACCAAAAAAACCATGGACCAAACAGATAGGGGGCCAACAATTTGATCTTGAGCAAGCTAGAACCAGTGCCATTGATCGAAAGGCTTGGAAGAATGTCATCGAGAGAGCTTGACATCCTGCAGCACTCAGCAGCAAACTGTTGTCGACCACCTGGATCAGCTACTGTAAAAGCCGTAAAGATACAGTATCATGACATTACAATATGATTTATTTTACATTTACTAAAATGATCAGTCATTTAGAAGTGTATTAAAGAAAAAATATGTGCTATATATAATGTATATAATGTGTATGTTTATAATGTTTCTTATTTCAATATGCTGAAGTTGTAGCACTGATTGCATCATAAATAATAACAAATATTATAGAAATGCATCAGTCTCTTGTCTAAATGTGTCAATCAAATAGAACATTTGTTTAAAAAAATTCTGTTAGCCAGACAATCACTAAGATACAAAAGCTAGAGAACATCTAGTCACCAATGAGTTCTTGGTACACTTTACTCAACACTCCATGATGAGAGCACACTCTGGTTTACAGTACATTTTAATCTCAATTATACACCTACAAGTTTCGTGACAGACAGACAGAGACAAACTTATAAACATCTACCAAAGTACTTAAAACCACCTCACCATACACAAACACACACAAGCACAGACACACAAGGTTAAAACAATACCATCCCTGTTGTCGTGCCTGGTAAATATTTGCAAGGAGTGCTCGGATAAGTGGGGGCATATAATTTGATTTGTTGGTTATGAAATTGTTGCATAGTAATTGACTGAAATTGCATCTCAAGTGGATGTTTTGCTAGGAGCAGCATCTTAGTCTTCATATATCCATTTACAAACAACTCATCTCTTACTTGTCCTTCCACAAGCAAGAAGAATTAAGTTAATCCCTTTTCAAAACACTCAAATAATACAAACATTTTCATAAAATCTTACTAGTCACAGAAAACACAATAAAAGCCGGAAGCAAAATGGTCTACATATTTTCTTTGGAAAACCAAGTAATGCTCACATCAGTGGGTTTTCTGTTAAGAGTTGAAGAGAATGACAAACACAAAGAAAAAGGTAGTGACATATCAGAGAAATACATGACTGTGGACTGTGGAAGAAACCAAACAACATCCACACGAGCACAGGGAGAATATGCAAAATCCACACAAAAAGGACCAAGCTAACCACCAGGTGATAGTGTTAGCAGCTGCACCTATGTGCCTTCCTCCAGCACGTGCCATTGGGAGTGAATTACTTACATTATCTGGTGTCTGGTTTAGTGGTCTAAGAAATAAGAGGCCTTCATCCAAGTGTTTTATCCCTGTCTCCTTTACTTTATTATCAAGCTCTGCTATACTTTGCTCGGTGGCTTAATTTCCCTTTCAAACTAATCAGCAGCTGAATGTAAACCAGCATATTTATTTGTTTATCTCATATTCAGTTTCCTTGCCACTGCTATGATAAATCACAGGTGCTGGGTGAGTGGAAATGACAGTAAATGGAGGGGATGAAAGAGAGTTGTCAAGTCTGTGACACATGGGATGCAGCAGTCAGAAACACATTTCTCTCTCTGTGCCAGCATGTCCATATTGAAGCCTCCACTTGACAGAAGTGATGCTGCAAACATCCATATTTATCAGCACCACTGCTGCCATGTTAATGATTCATAGATGGAGTCATTGTTAGAATATCAGCCCATATAAGACTTGTCCATTTGAGTGAGCATTTTGAGTGCTCAAACGAGTAGAAAGGTGCTATGCAAGTACCAGTCCATTTACATTTTTTTTAGTTTAGTTTTTAAATTATTATTATTTTTAAGTTGACTTAGTGACTTAGTCAGTTGATCAAGATATGTATGATTGTAAGCCTTAATTAAAAATAGTTGAATTCTCAAAAATTATACAATCCCAAATTTTGGTCCTAGTTTTTTAAAGTTTTTGTTTGCATATCTCTACATATCTTTAGAGAGTGAGTGACATTTATGTTATCATTGATGCTTTAGTGATTATTTATGTGTATTTGTGTGATGAGTTTTACATTATCTTGTGTTTTGGTTCTTGTCTTCACCTGTTGTTGATTGTGTACCCTTATGTCTCGGTTCCCTCCTGTGTCTAATCCTTAATCAGCCCTCAGTGTGCACATATAGCCCCGTTTCCCCTTTGCTGTGTTGTACTGTGTATGGTCCTGACTCTATTTCTCTGTGTTCTCTTGTTTGCTTGTTCCATGTGTTTATGATTTTTACCCTTCTTGGATCATTTACCTTTTGGATGTGGAAATCAGCTAGTAAAGATCTTGATTTTTGTTTGCACCTTCCTGCATTCTGGGTCCACTACTTAACTCTCCACACAGTTACGTGGCGACACTGCCACCTGTTTATCAGACCCCAAAATTTTACTCAGAAGAGTTATAAATAATGTGTATTATAGGTAAGAAGTATTAAAAACCAACCAAAACTAAATCCTATACTGACAAAACACCTTTGTTAAGATTTACTGTCATTGCCCCCAATGTACTGCTGTAAAATGAGGCTTGCTCTATCCCTCTCTTCCAGTTCAGGGTGGTGCTAGACCCTATCCCAGCTGTTGCATGGCACACCCTGGACAGGTCACCAGTCTATCACAGGGGTAGCGCAGATAACCATTCACATTTATGGCCAATATAGAATTGTCCGTTAACCTAACCCATGCATGTCTTTGGACTGTGGGAGGAAGCTGGAGTACCCAGAGAGAACCCACACAAGCTCAGGGAGAATATGCAAACTCAGCACAGAAAGGCCCCAGCCAACTCAATCCCAGAACCTTCTTGCTGTGAGGCAACAGTGCTAACCACTGCACCACCATGCTGCCCAGGCCATATTTATACTGCTCAAAAAAATTAAGGGAAGACTTAAATCACACATCTGATCTTTCCAAATGTAACGTTCAAGTTGAAAATCTTTATTGACATATATTGTGTAATCCCACCAGAAATCAAAATTTAAATTGTTCAAGTGTTCCTTTACCACAAAGAAAGTCAGCTTAACATCTGATTAGGGAAATTAGTCTTTCCAACAAAGGCAGGGAAAAAAAGACACAGACAGGAAGTAAAAATAAAATAAAATCTGAAATAAACTCAACGTAAAATCAGAAATGGCTATAACAGGAACACAAAAAGTACAGTACATAGACAAGCAGAGGAAGACATTGACAAGGACACCCAGAAGATACAAGGAAAAGGTAAACCCAAAGAAATAATAAAAGGATTAAAAACTAAAAACAAGAATCACAACAACAAATCTCAAAACTGTGACCTATCCACCCATCTTAAAGCTGTTGACGTGTCCCAGTCTTTGACTGTTTTGTACAGTATGTTGATAATTTCTCCAAGAAAATGAGATTGGTTTACACATTCGCCTAACAAGGGAGAGCTCCCCAGTTCAATACTGGGAGGAGACAAAAATCCCTTTGGGGTTGTGTCAAGAAGGGCATAAAAATCTGCTAAAACAAACATGCAGAGATGCCTGCTGTGGAAACCCTTTGTGAATATGCAAGCAGCTGAAAGTACCTTGTTTTTTTTTTTTAAGTCATTTATTTTCTCTGTAGACAGATTATTGACGTCACGTTTACTTCTGAAACCTTCTTCATTTTGTTATACATGTCTTAGATGGTGGATTTAAAATGAAAATGACTAAGTCTGTGTATTCAAAGGTGATATGACTGTAACTCCCCATGCAGTAGAGCTATGTATTCACAAAACACAAACAGTGGCATATTTGTGAATATTAACATCTGCATTCAAGTGAAGATTATGCCAGTCTATGAGTCTTTGAAAATGAAAAAGGATAAATACTTCAAGTCTGCATCCACACATTTTTGTTAGTGATTATGCTAAATGTTTTGGCCAGACCTTCTCATATTTCTATTAAATTTACCACAATAAAGACATATTCATTCAGAAAGGTTTTCTCATCACTACTCCTCTTCTTAGTCATATTTTTCAAGGAGAAAAACAGTCCACTCAGAAGACAGTATATACTTTGCATGTCAATCGATGCAACCTGCGAGACTAGAAAAATATCTATGAATTAAGATCATCAGTGTACACGGTAATCGTTTTGCTACCAATGGTGCTTTCAGATAAAACATGGTTTATGATTCACCATAGACCTAACAAACACAGGACAGTCTCACATTTCACAAGGTAAGACACAGACATCTTGTACCTGTGGTTTTCTGCAGCCTGACAGTCAAAGATAGTGGTAATATAGCAGTTATGAAAGAACTGTAGCGAGAGGAAGGATGGCAGTGAGAGAAATGAATAAATGAAACCGAATGTCATTTGTCAAGCAACAAGGTAGATTGTAGTACCACACTGACAAGCTGTAGTGTACTATTTGTGTTGTGCTCGTGTTCCTTTTATTCTGTTTTCAGTGATAAAATATGCGGTGTTTGTGATGTTTGGATAATAGATACCCATCTTTTCCTGTTCTTTCATTTAGTTACACAGAGAGAGAAAGCGAGAGCGCAGGGCGCCAATATGTGGATGGTAAACAAGCTTCATATGAGGATGAAATCCTGGGGGATTCTGTTGCAAGTAACTGCCCCTACTTAGATAAACAGCAGTGAATCCAGAACAGGAGGGAATGTAGACTGAGGGGGAGAGAAGCAAGGATGGGGAGAGATGTAAGCTCTCCAAGACCAGTGCTCTACTATTCAGCAATGATAGTTGTCAGATGTAAAATGGCCAGTTAAAGAGCTAAACATCAGATCGTTTAATATTTTCAATGTGCAAATATTGGCTGCTATGATGAGCCAATGAGCTGACTGTTGTCTCAGTTACAACTTTTTTTTTAAGATCTTATTTTAAATTCAATAAAGCTGCATTGTCAGACGGCACCATTTATTAGTCTTGACAACAGCCAGGATCATAATAAAGCAAAAAACATTTATACATGTGAGCCTGACGATGGCTGTCTGGTGCTGAATATGAGTGTGGCAGATGAGCATTCTTCTGCTCATTCATGGGCTTTTGAAATGCATTCTTGTTTTCCCCAGTGAGATTTCATCTGTGACACCTATAATCTGATTTTGCCTAAAGTGATTTTGCCTAATATATCATTAAGCTCGACAGCAGTCAGACTAAGTTATGGTGTGTACATTAATTCTGCTTTCTTCTTTTTCTTCTTTCAGCTGCCCTCTTTAGGGGTTGCCACAGCAGATCATTTTCCTTCTTCTCACCCTATCCCTAGGATGTCCTCCTTCACTACATCTGTGAATCTTCTCTGAGCTTTTCCTCTTTTCCACCTGCCTGGCAGCTCCATCTTCAACATCCTTTGTCCAGTATATCCATTATCCCTCCTCTGCACATGTCCAACCCATCTCAGCCTTGCCTCTCTAACTTTGTATCCAAATTGCTCAACCTGAGCTGTCCCTCTGATATATTAATTTTTAGTTCTGTCCCACATGGACATAAATCTTACCATCTTCAACTCTGCCATTTCCAGCTCCACCTTCAGTCTTTTTATGTGGTTCAAAATATAAGATAAACAATTCTGTGTCTGCTTCTATATGTGTGAGGGTCTGCTTTCTGCATAATTGGAGGGCAAACAATGCCACAAAACATTAAGAGTATTAGTATAATTCTTTGTATATGCACTTATAAGCATGCTGTATCTTTCTGTAGACAAATGCATAATGAGCTGTTCAAATTTATGGTGTTAATTTTATTACATTAATTTTAATGCACAATTGTAGGAATGGACTGGCAATAACTGGATTTTATGGTCTACTAAATGTATTACATTGTCAATGTAGCCAATCCTGCTGTATCGCTCCAGAAATGGCAGTGCCAAGCAGTTGAATGATCCACCAACACCACTTTGATCCAGACTGAATGGTCTCTTCTGGATAGAAACCTTGTACAGACAATAACTGTGGAGAAAGATAAATCCTAAGGATATATTCTACCCCTAATTTTTCCACTAGCACCACCATGAGTTAGCGGTTTTAATTTGTCCAACGCTTTGATATGCAACCAAAATTTTAGAAAATAATAAATAGGCCTCCTCAGCCTTCAATTTAAAATCCAGCTCAAAGCAATTCTCTGCCAAAATACATACTCAGCGAGCCAATCTTTCTTTTTTCTTTTTTCAATTATTCCTTCCTTTGCTTTTATTTAATTTATTTATGTACTATATTATTTTTCGTTGGGATTCTTGTCTTGTCAGGGGACTTGTTATTTAAAAAAAACAGAACTGTATATATAAAATTAAGATCTTAAATGTGATGCACTTTAAAAAGAAGAGTATTTGGTGCTGACTGCCTGATGGCCAGAGAACTTTTTTTTGTTAAAACCACTTGTGTGATGAATGCTGAATGTCGGCATATTTGGCTGCTAATAAGCTGCATTTTCTGAGGTAAGTACAACTGCAGGAGGAGGAGAAAAATGCTGCCATAACTGTAATTGCCAGGCTTTTCAGGCACAGTTTTCCCCCAGTTGGCTCATTGTTATTCACTGCATGTTACTCAGCATCAAAGGTTTGACGCACAAATGGATGACGTCACATAATAAACATTTCTCTGCACAATCAACAGGAACCAACTGATAAGAAAAAGTCAGCTATGCTTGCAAACGCACAAGCAAAGGAGACTTTGATTAAAACTGGCCAGTGCTGTCATGTGGCCAGTTTTAATCAAAACGTGTGTTGTGAGCTGAATTGTGTTCTTGTCACACAACAAGTAAATAATGTTCAATTCCTGTATTATATTATTTACTGTTTGAGGGATGTTTAATGCTACATTAGTGCTTTAAACTGTGTTTCTTTCTCTCTCTCTCTCTCTCTCTCTCTCTCTCTCTCTGTTCTTTCTTTCTCTCTCACTGCCTGACAGCTTGGCCACATCTTAATAAAATAGCAGAGGTCTGGGTGATGTCTAGAGCAACAAATATTGGGAATGTAAATGCAATAGAAACATAAATAGTTTATCCTGGATTTTCCAGTTTGCACGCTTTTAACAAGACTGTGACACACTCCATTTGTGATTGGCTCATTGGCCTTCACAAATAATTTTGTCATCCTGCCAAACTTTACCATGGTGAATAATTTTATGATGGTTTAAATCCTTTATGAAGAGATGGCCAAGGATGTACTGTAAAGATGAAAGCACAATAATTCTAAGACCTTACTTTCTGCAGCTTTTTCAGCTTTCACAAGCACTCACGAATAAGAACAGTTATTGCAGTTATATACCTGTAATTCTGTCAGAATTTAGTCTGGAGTAGAATGAACTAAACAATGTGAGGGTTTAGAGAGAGCACAGATTGACCTCATCTAACACAAAGACATCAATTATTTCGATTTATGACATTCCTGGGATCAAGCATACAATTTTTTTTATTTCAGGGACCAAACAAAACTGTTCATAGGCAGATTTCACAAAAACTTTGCCGTAAAAATATAATGCAATGCTGTGCAAAATTCTTGAGCCACTCCTCATTTCTTCATATTTTGCTTCCAAGCTAGACTTTCTTGTCATTTTTAATGTGGTCTTGAGGAATAGTTCTCCATTTCTGAAGGTCTTTTAAACTTTTTCTTTGGACATTGGCTGCTTTTTTACTCATTTTCAGTCCAGTTCTTACACCTGACCATTTTCAGATAGTTTTTTGTTTTTTTGTTTGTTTGTTTGTTTGTTAAGCCACCTAAAACTGGCCTTACTCATCACTCAAGGGATGAACCAGTACTGTGTCTACACATAACAGACAACTTAGCAAAGAACCAATTTTAAATTGTATCTTTAGGCACTTGTTACTACTACTACTTTTTTTATATATATATATATATATATATATATATATATAATTTGTTCCCATTTCTTTAGTTGAATCTACTAAAAATGCCTACAACAGTGTTTACAGCCATCTGTAAAACATGGTGAAGGCTCTGTCATGATTTAGGGCTGCATTTCAGCCAGTGGTGTTGGGGATCTTGTCGCAATTAATGGAACTATGAATGCAGAAAAGGTTTTGATCCACCATGCAATACCATCTGGAAAATGTCTGATTGGCAATGGCTTGATGATGCCAAACACACTGCCATTGGAGTGAAAGCATACCAGGATAGAAAAAAACAGTCATGGATTGGCCTCCCCAGAGCCTGGACCTCAACATTACTGAAGCAGTGTGGGATCATCTGGACAGAGAACAGAACAAAAGGCAGCCAAAATCCAAAGAAGAGCTTTGAATGTCCTTCAAGAAGCCTGGAGAACTATTCCTGAAGACTACTTAAAGAAATTACAAGAAAGCTGCCTAAGAGAGTTATATACTGTATTTTCTGTGTGTGTTTGCACCTGTTTTAAAAAATTTCTGCACCCATTTCACATTTTCCTAGTCAAATATAAAGAAATGAAGGGTGGGTCGTGCTTTTGCACAGTACTGTATATTTTCCTGATGGATCTATGATTTTTTTTCTTTTTTGCTGTTCTTTTATAGTTTATAGCAAGGAATGACTTATATGAGAAAAAAATGTACTGGCTTTCCAACCAAAATTGGTAGTAAGAAAAAAAAACATGGCATGTTGACCCTGTTTGCTGATGTCGTACTACAGTTTCAAACAACATATTCTTAAATTTCATATCACAACAGAGAAAAAAAATCAACCAAGTAAACAAGACTACTCCTGTAATTCAGTAAGATTTAAGTCATGAAAAAATGTACAATGCAGTAGGTTTAATTTGTTCACTGGAAGGACTTTGAGCATTTTTGAAAAGATGAAATGTCAGTATTTATTAAGCAACAGTATCTAATTTGGTGCCTTATCTTCGAGCCAAGGAATGGAAATGGCAGCCCAGATAAGCTGCAGAGAAAGGTTCACATTTTGGCCCATAATAAATATGATTAAAAGCTTAACATTTTTATTTGATTTATTTTTTCTTTTGCTTTTTTATTTGACCAAACAAGACCCATTGATTAAAGAAAAAAAATTACTATAAATGAGCAAAAGTTAATTGGATAGCTTAATTTTAATATGTTGTCCCTGTCCAATTCTGAACCTAACTGATCATTCTATACACACCCTAATAGTAAATAGAGACTATGGTATGGCTACAGTATGGTGTACAATTCCTAAAAGGCTGCTGTATAAAAATCAGCCTTAAATACCTTGAAATCTGGTCAGGTCAGTGGGAAGCAGCTGGATTCAAAATAAAGCTCCTGTACAGCAAATCAGCAAGGCTACCAAGGGATTGTGTGGTTGCTCTGCTTGTGTGGTTCTGTGTAAGTTGCAACCACTGGTGAAAAATTAAAGGTCAGTACACAAAGCATAATATGCCCTCCTTAGATATTCATTTTTTTCAATGTCTGACAGACCTTTTTCAAAAAGAGAATGAGACCCCTGTTGTGTAAGCCTGGCTACAGAGGCACCATAGATGAATTCAGCAGTGATTCTCGGAAATCAACTGAAAGTAAAAAGAGCTTCAATGATATTCAATACCCAGGCTTTTAAATGGGAGGAGAAAGGCTCTTATGCAAGGCTGAAATTCTAGCCTCACTGTAGGTATTTTTGTACATGGGAGTGAAGCAGAGGCACTATGACATACAAACATTGCATAACAGGGTCAAATTCTGCTGCTTAAATTGCAAAGGATTGTTTTGGGTTGGGTTTTTTTTTGTTTGTTTTGTTTTTTTTGTTAGGAATATGGAGCACCAGATTTCTATCTTTCCCTTCACATACAATAAAGGTTGTTTCTCAAATCCTTACCCTTGTGTTAATAAGTCAGACATGATTAACAGACTTTCTCTGCTGTCTTTTTCAGTGTCCATGAAACACAAAGGAAACCTCATAAATGCGGTCCTCATTTAGTAGTGTCTTTAAATCACTTTTTATATTAAAGCATTTTGTCCATGAATGAGAATATTATGAAGAAGCAGAGCCATATAAATATCATTTTTATGGGATTGTTTATTCAATTCACAATGTGATTCATCTACACTTTTTCTATCTTTGATATGCAGTGCATAAGCAGTCCACTTACTGCACTCTCTCTATTCAGTTTCTGCACTTATCTCTGCACACAGCACGGTATGTTCTTTCTTATTTGAGTCCAAAGGGAGTACACATTGATGTGTAGGCACAAGGATATACCTTATTTCTGACACCACTTTAATAACTTCCAACCTGCCAGGTTGGTTTTGTCAGTGCTGGCGAAGCCTTGTTATCAGTTAGACACAGTCAAGACAGACATCAAGTTTTCACACAATTGCCCATCAAATCTCCCCACTATACTATCTCCCATAAACATCATCCTTGCTGGTAGAATTAGATAGTGTTACTACCCACACAAACACTCAAACAAACACACACACACACACACACACACACACACACACACACACACACATGCACAGACAAATCAAATCAATGGCTACTTTCTCCTACATCAGGAAGTACTGTACAGTAGGTGGCCAATGGAGGAGTCTGCCCACTCACAGGATATTCAATTGCACACATGTAGAAATTCATCCTCTCTCTATCTCACTCATGTTCGCCTGGGATCAACTACATTTACACATGCACCTTTGGGCAAGAACTGCTTGTGTGTGCACGCCCACACATGTAGACCCAACATAGAAACACGCACAGAAACACTCCCTCTCTGTCACATAAAAACACCTTAGGATTTGAGCCATGCAGAAATACTCAAAAGACACAGATAGTTTTATGAATGAACTGTGAGAATATGTGGACTTCTGTCTTTTCTCAAAATGTGCATTGAATATTTTACAGCTAACTCAGCAAAACATTTCATGTAAGAAATAAATGGATCTGATATTGGCAGAGGTGGTAAATAAGTAAAATACATTTAATTGAGTACTCTACTTAATTCACTCAAGTAATTCCATTTTAAGCTACTTTGCATTACCACTCCACATTTCAACATTTCAGGAGCCTATATTACTACATGTACTAACCAGCTGTAGTTTCTGTTTTTTTTAACAGATTCTTTATCTTTAATAATTGATATTATACTAAAATAAACAAATACATTATGAAGTTTTATTATTATACCTTTATCCAATGCCACTATAAAGCAATGCCACTTTTAGTATAACTACTTTTTTGTGGTACTTTATTTTGATCCTTATATTCTTTTATTTCACTGTGGTAAAATTTAGCAAGAATGACTTTTACCCATAACAGAATACCTCTATAAAGTGGTATTGCTCCTATTAAAGATCTGATTGCTTCCACCCATTGTTATTGGAATTCTACATTCTTTGAAAATAACAAAGAATCAGGTAAGGAGCATGCAGTTGAGTGTGCAAAGAATATGAAGGAGTGAAACTGGGGCAAAGGGTGGGAGAATGTTAATCACAGACCCTCAGTCCATCTCCTCCTCCAGGCTTTGTATTAAATAAAGAGAAATATGCTCATTAGGACAATGAGAAATTCATATATCAAAAATAGCTGTCACTTTTCTTTGGGGGATCTATGGGGAATCAAACTGTGTGTCTTAGACCCATGCACTGTGTTGTACAGTATATAAATACATTACAGTTCATCTTGTAAATGTGCTCTATAGCTTTTGCAGAACAGATTTTTCCCGTGTGCAGCAACTTCTCTTTAAAATTAATAACATGTAATGGATTCTTAGGAGAGGAAGAAGATTGATGACTGTGAAGCCAGTGTAAGAAAATTCATCATGGAGTTTAAAAAAATAGAGTATTTTTAGAAGTCTACATTACAAATATTGCATCTGAGTTCTGCTGATCACAGCTGGAATTAGGTCCCTGTCAAAAGAGCATGTTGATATGTGTAGTTTAATACAGAAGAGTGTCACACAGAAGAATGTCTCTGAAACAGATGGTTACCTGAGTGGGAAAGGTCAGTGACAATCTTCCCAGTCCCTTATTTACCCTTGTGTCATGTAGTTGTGGTTTATTTATTTGAAGGAGAGACAATGGCATCTACCAGTCAGTAGAGCAGATTTGAGCTTGAAAAGGAGGTGAAGGAATGTTTGACACTAGTGGTGTGTGATGTCTGAAACTGGACGATGATTGGTAGTGAGATGTCAGGCTGACAGAGAGTATGTCTTCTGTGGGACCATTTGGTAGTGATGAATTGTTGTCTGACTCATTGTTATTGCAGGTGATGAAACCTGCCAAGATGTGGAGCCCTGGAAGCTAGATGGAATAGGGTGATGAATAGGTTGTGAATAGAGTCAGAACTGACATTTTTACTTTCTTCCACCTTAATGTACAACAAATAGAGGCATTTAAAGTAGTAATGGTGATGGAAACATGCATACAGTACATCCCAAAAGTATTCACTTCACTTGTTCCACAGCCTTATTCCAAAATGGAATAAATTCATTTTTCAACTCAAAATTCTACACACAATATCCCATAATGACAAAGTGAAAAAAGTGAAAAATTTCTGCAGCATTGAAGGTCCCAGTGAGCACACTGGTGTCCATCATCCGTTAATGGAAGAAGTTTGGAACTACCAGCACTCTTACTACTGTAGAGCTGGCCGCCCAGCCAATCTCAGTGATTGGAGTAGAAGGGCCTTAGTCAGGGAGGTGACCAAGAACACGATGGTCACTCTGACAGAGCTTCAGCATTTCTCTGTGGAGAGGAGAACCTTCTACATAGACAACCATTTCTGCAGCACTCCACCAATCAGGCCTGTATGGTAGTGGCCAGATAGAAGCCACTCCTAAAAGGCACATGAAAGCCTGCTTGGAGTTTGCCAAAAAGTGCCTGAAGGACTCTCAGACCATGAGAAACAAAATTCTCTGGTCTAATGAAACAAAGATTGAACTCTTTGGCCTGAATGCCAAGCATCATGTCTGGAGGAAACCAGGCAT
>VUQS01076814.1:0-31037 GCA_015108495.1 Heterochromis multidens
TCAGGCACACTGGTTAGAGAAAAATCAAAGCCCAGTTAGAGTGGAGGCAATTCCAGGCTGGAGATGAATGCCTGATGTCAGGACAGTCAAACAGTGCTTAAGTGTTGGTCAGTCTGACTGATCAACCGACAGACCAACAGTGTCGGTTCAACATCTGGTACTAAAAGCGTGGCTAAAATTGAGTTTTCACACCCTGCACTACAGCTCTCTTGTCCAGTGTGTGTACTGTTCAGTGGCAACAGCCTAGAGGAATTAGCAGGAGACTGGAAGGTTGCCAGTTCAAATTCTCAGACCAGTCAGTAAAGTAAATGACTAATGCGCTCCCTGCTCACTGAGTAATAACCAAAGAAATCATATGTCGAAATGGCCTTAAGCAAGGTGCTTAATCCCTGACTGCTACAGAAAAGCTGCTTAGTTGCAGGAGACAGGAGATGACTCTGGTTTCTCTAAGCAGCCTTGAGGTGTGATGTGTGTAACTGTTTAAATATTTGCAGCTGAGCAGAGCTGAAAAGAGCCTGGGGTATTTAGCTGAAATCCTAAATTAAAAAAAAATATTAAATGATGATAAATCATATTTAAGGTGATTGTTGGTGTGTTAAATAAAAATATGGTGATATATGTCATAACTACATATATCTATGTGTAACTCTGAAGACAATGTAAGCCCAAATACTTATTCATAAATTTGATGTTGTGATTTATGAAGAGACTGATTAGTTAGCAGCTCTTTTCAAACTCCTTATGTGACTTAATCATTTTTGCCATGTACTTTCAATCTGTGCTGCATATTTTTTTTCTGTATTGTTACTATAGCATTTTATATCTGAAAAGTCTTTATGATCTCTGGAACTAATGTGACTTAGTGAAGCGGTAGAGTATTGCTTTTTGAAAAGGGGAAAACATAAAATTTCCATTTTATTTGAATCCCTTGCTTACGCGGTTTAAAACAACAAAATGCAGCAAAACACGGGAAAATAACACAAGTACAATATTGGGTATAAACCTCAGGCCACACTGCATTAAAAATTGACACCATTCTTTAGTGGATAACACTAACACACTGGGATCAGGAACTCTTCTTTTAGCCAGTGGCTAACAACAACAAACTGTTGCTACACCTGACGATGTATGTTAAAACTTTATCATAAAAAATACAAAATGAACAACAACAAGAGCAACAAAAACGTGTGTAACGTGTTCCAAAGTAACATGTTACTGTAATCACATTACATTTTTCAGTAATGCAGTAATGTAACAAGTTACTTTACTAAATTCAGTAATCACATTTACAGTTACAATTATGTTGTTACTTGCATTACAAAAGTTTTTCAGTTATCTGCATGATGGGTGGATAGAAACAAAAAAAACATCAAATATGTCTTCTTCCTGTGCATCTCCTAACGCAAAGCTAGTGAAGGACCCACAGTAAGTGTATGTTGACCACAGCCCAGCACCCAGAGCCTGAGCTTCAACAGGTAACAGAATCAGTGATGAGCAGTCAGGGTTGTAGCATTGTAGCCTTCATTTCTAACTGTACCTGTTCCTACAGAAGAATCACAGTGGAGAACGCTTTGAAATCTCTTCGGCCCGGTTTTAAACTTTTGGATTTGTGTTGGCATGTGAGACTGCAGCCTAATTGTTAACTGGTAATTATGTGACAGTGCATTTCAATTCATGTTAGGGAGTAACACGAAAGTAATGTGATGAGTAGTGTAACAAATTACTTTCTCTGCTGAGTAATTAAGTAATGTACTTACTTTTAAGTGCATTACTTTTAACAAAAGTTACAAGTAATTTGTAATACATTCCTTTTTTTCAGTAATGACCCTAAGACTCTTATCAACACCCAATATTAGCTATTTGACGATATATTATATTGATATTTATAATTGCCAATAAATGAAAATTAAAGAAGTAAAGCAGAGACAAGTGAAACACCCTTCAACCATGTTAAGAGTGTTGATGTTGCATAGTTGTCCACCAGAGGGCACTCTGCAGCTTCCCTTTTGGCAGCATGTGTTTGGAATGCCACAAATGCAACAACCAGCTGATCCAAGCAGAGTTGGGAAGACCTTAAATGAGTAATCCATGACTTGCTGTGACAATAAAACAAAATTTTTTTAAAACTGCATTGTCAAATGATCTTAGTAAGGACTCTTAAATAAATACACATACAAAAATGTTAGGGAAATCTTTATATCTTTTTATTTCGTATGTCTGAAAGAAAAAATATCTGCCGATACATTGGATTAAATTAAATTAAATTAAATCACCAAATATCGGTATCGGTATCAGTCTTCAAAATCTTGTATTGGTTGGGCTGTAATCTTTGATGGTTTCAGGGTACATTAGTGCACATGGCATTGTGTAACCTGTTTTGGTGGAACAAATGCTGCCATCTAGAGTACCTCTTTTTCAGGGAAGGGCTTGTTTATTCTACCATTGTCTTCCTGGAATAAGCAGCCCACAAACCACAGTCTGCATCTATTTCAACAACATAACTCTGCATTAAAAAAGTCTAAGTGCTAATTTGTCCTCCCTGCAGTCCAGACTTGCCACCAATAAGCAATGTTTGGTACATTATGAAATGAAAAACACAATAAAGGAAGCCCTGAAGTGTTCCTATATCACTTAACTCATCAACTGTCCTCAGTTGTCAGATGGTTAAAAGAAGAGGTGATACAAAGTGGTGATAAACATGATCGACTCACTCTGTCTTAAATGTTTCAGGCATTACATTCAAAATAAGCATAATATTTGATGTAGTGTCTATTTTTACTGCAAATGTAGCAGAACTCATGAAAACGAGGCATTCTTGTGAAGTTTCCTTTGTTTTACTTAAAAAAAATTACTATGCTGCAGAGTAGCTGAATGGAAATCATAACAAGAAAAAAGTAGTTTTTATTAGTAATCCCAGTAGCTCGGATCATATTGATTTATAAGACAGAATTTTGCTCAGATTCTCATGAGGTTCAGAGTGTATAACAATAAATCCTCTGAGGTGCATACATATTTATATATACTATTGCCTAAAATTTCAGTAGTTGGAATGTTTCGTGTAGGGCATAAATGCATGCCTGCACACTTGCAATGACCTACAGTACTCAGAAACACTATCATTTTAACTGACCGCAAGTGGAGTTTTTCAACCTATATGATGGATTGTTTCCTTTATCCTCGAGTGGTTTTGGACCTTTATTTTTGGATCTGCTCTACAAAAGGGAATAGCCACCAGGGACAACACTGCCTCCTCTAATCCACCAAGTTCTAAATCTCCAGTATGATTCCAGTCTCGAAGAACAATACACCCTGGAGCTTAGGGAAAACCAAGAGAGATATAGAAGGATGGGGATGAGAGAAATGGGAATAGAGGACTACTAAAGGGAGTTGAGAAAGTGAGCTAAATCCTTTGTGAGTGCAGAATACACTGTTAACAGATGGCATATTAGGGTTCAGTAGATGGGCCTTGCCCAGAAGAAGTATTTGACTATTGCAGCACTTGTATAAAAACCTTTTTATACTATTGATGATGAATTGCATCAGTCCCTTTTCTTCCAGCATATCTGGAGGCTATATGGTCCCTATCAATAAGGATCACAGTCTGCTGTTTGGGGGTTTGAAAATATTGTTTAATTCACTAAAGTCAAGGCTTTTTTCAAAAAGAAGACTAAATTGCACCCTTGTGCAAAGAAACCATAGAGAGAGAGAAAGACAAAAAAAAAGAAACTAAAAGAGACAGAGCTTGAAGAAATAATTGGAGAGAGTCTGGAACAATGTGAGCGATGAGTATTTAGAGAACACATGGAGCCGATACCCTGAAGTTGGCATTAGGCTCCTCTGGAAAAGAACAGGAATCCCTTTAAATCCGCCATCCTGCCTGGATCAAGGAAAAACTGTTAAACTCCCCTTGGGTTCATTGAGCAAGAAGGAAAGATAAAAATAGGCTTCCTTTCTTCTGACAAGGAAAAATGTCCTGGGTTCAGATGAACCTCCACTGAAAAGTCCTCCCTCCAGGCACTGTTGCTGGAGATGTAGTGGGAAAACTTTCTGGCTAAAAGCTATGTCCTTGATTTTTTACATCTGTTCTTTTTTCTATCTCTCCACCTCATGTGGAGAAATATAACCGTTACATATTATCATTTCATTGTTATTAGCTGACTTAAACTAGCCATATGAAACACACTATCGCACAGATAAATCTGATGTAGTTTTTTGTGTTTTCCTAAAAACCATCATTGAGGGTACACTATTCATATCTCATATTAACAAAGTGTTTAAATGTGTGAAAAGCAGTATCCCACAGAGGATTATCACCAGAATCTGAAGTTCTCATCATCCTTGTTTCCAACCACATGAAGCAGTCATTCTATTAAAAAGTTCTCACAAACGCACTGTATGCTAAATGGTCAGCATCAAAGAGACAAAATTAACAGTCCTCTGAGCATAATGGAGCATTTAGCAACTAAAGAGCCAGGGGCTGTATTCACAAAGTGAGAATACTCTGAGAGCTCCTAATTCGGTCTAAGAATTTGTAAAAGGCTTCTGTCTTAGGAGTGATTTAGGAAAATTCTCAGAGCAACTATGAACAAAGAATGGAAACTTTAACCTTAATAAAGGGGTAAGGTTATATCTAATCTAGTCTTAATCAAGAAATGCATAGTGATAATGGGAATATGATGATAACTGGAACCTTAATAATTAATTTTGCCTTGCAAAGCCTATTCACATGCTGTTATTTTCACATAGTTGTCATATTTCTGTTGGCTTTTATTTTGCTATGCTGGTAATTTTAGTACTTAGTTTGATACTGATAGTGGGCAAATGGTTCAGCTTTTCTATTTTGTGTGTGTGTGTGTGTGTGTGTGTGTGTGTGAAGAAACTGCCTTACAATGCAAGTCAGTGAAAGCACTCTAATTGTTTGTGTGATCACTTTGCTAAAGCAGGGTTGTGACAGACCCTGTCATCTGCTCCACTGTTGCATTTTTCCATTTGGAAAATATCTTAGCACTGTGATCACTTTAATTTCTGGCATTATTCTGTTTGGTGGGAGAAGTGAGACCATCTCCAATGAGAGCGACCACCAACAGTATTGCTTTGTGATCTAATCTGAAGCATTTCATTAACCTAGTGTCATTCAGCCTTTGGAGAATATTTCTATTACGTCTTTGTCTTTGCTCCTCTGCTTAAGAATCCCATCCACCCATTTTCTTCCACTTATCCAGTGGTTGGAGCCTATCCCAGCTGTCATAGGATACACTCTGGACAGGTCACATTCACACCTACCTGCCAGTTCAGAATCACCAGTTAATCTAACCCATGCATGTTTTTGAACTGTGGGAGGAAGCCGGAGTACCTGGAGATATCCCACAAAACCAGGGGAAGAACATGCAAATCTCACACCTCAGAAAGGCCCTAGCTTGGATTTGAACCTTCTTGCATTGAGGTAACAGCGCTAACTACCACACCACCATGCTGCTCTAGGAAACCCTTATCCTTCTGAAAAGTCATCCTCCCCATTCCAAACAGTTTTTAGGAGTTCTCTTAAGGACCACGATGCTTTGTGAATATCTTTTATTTTTACCAGAATTTCGTCAGTCATATTTCTAGGAATTTTCTTAGAATTTCATCACTAGAAGCATCTCTTTGTACTAAGAAGCTTTATGAATTTGGCCCCAGCTATTATCCTTAGAAGTTGGCTCATCAGGCAGAGCTTAAAAGAATGAATGAATATTGGACTTCATTGCCTGTTTTATTAATATCATCTGTAGTTAAAACAAGCTACTAGTAAACAAGTTTACTAGGATGTTCACAAAAATTGACTTTAAGGCTGATGACATTTCAGAGTTCCTTCTATCACTCCTTCTGCCACAAGTGTACAAATAATGTATTCCTGGATCTAGTTATGTTCGCGAGTTCAATAGGTTTTACACTCATAAAAGAAATCTGCTTTAAAGTTTAGTTTTTTTTATATGGGACATTTTTAATAGAAATATAGAGCCTTTAAAGCTTTCTTTCAGTGATCTATGGTGTTGTGTGTTTGAGATATGTATACATGTGCAAGAGGTTTGGAGGGGGGTTGAGGCTTATCACTGTACAGGTGTTTATGCTGATACTGCAACAACTTTATGTATTACAAGTAGGAGGAAGGCCACAGGCTCTTTCTTTCTGCTGCTGTCCAACATTAAATGTATTATGTACTTAACTGTGAGTGCTAGAAATTCTATTAATTCCAGCGTTTGTACAATCTCCAGTTTGCCATTATTAACACTTGCCATACAGGAAGCTGTTCATTAAAATTTTAATGAGGGATTCAAATATGGAGGACATCTACTGTTGTAATTGAAAATGGGTTAAAAAAAAAGACTCAATAAATAGATTACAATACCACTGAATATACCAAACATCATGTTAAAAATAAACGAGGAAATAAATTAATTTATAAAATGCAATATAAATTGATAGTTGTTTTAATTTACTTATGTATTTACTAAGCTTGGCCACTGGTGTGGGAGTAAGCAAATATATAGGTGTGGGTTAATTAAAAGGGAAAATAATACAACAAATAAATGCACTGACTTAAAAAAAATTCTTAAATAAAATGGAAAATTAAATAGGAAAGTAAATCAATAGGAGAATTACTAGAAATGTAAACAAACATATAAGCAAACTGAAACAAAAAAACAACATATGTAATATTTTGTAAAATAAATATGTTAATGTGTACATTTATTTTTCATATAATTTTGTTCATTGAATGTGACAATGATGTATTATTTTATATATATTTATATTATATTTTGACTCATATATTTCTTTCTTTATTTATTTGTGATTATGGCATTGTCGGTCTACCAGTCTGTAAATGATCTTCACACAGTGGATCGACTAAAAGGTCTACAGTGGCTCAGATAATCTGCATTGTGTGCTGTATACAATATTCATAATGCAAAATCCCAGTAAATGCACCACATGTTTTCACCCATAATGTAGCTTGCATATCATCAGGTTATTTAGTAATGAACTCAGCGAACTGTGGCTACCCTCAGACCGCCTCATTACTCACAGTAGATCATGACTTTATTATCGCAGATCATCGTGTCAGAATAAATGCGTGATATATGCGGTTCTAATATAACATAGTGAACTGTAAAGGAACATTAATTTGGTTCATTTTGTGTCAGATATTGCAGCCAGTGAGTGGAAGAGTAAAGCAAGACAGAGAGACTGTGTTGTAGAGAGACTGTGTGGCATTTGTTTAAATTATTCAGTCTTGATCCTCATTTTGAAATACAACAAACCTTACATGTTGGCAATAGGCCTTGAGAGTGATGCAGTTTGTGAGCAAGAATGGGGCACTGATGCCATTATAATATTCTCACAGGAGCATTTTCAGAACCTGCAACAGCATCGAATGATGAAAATGCCGTTACCCAATAGATGCATTCATTCCTTAAACAGCAGGGAAATGTGTGGCGGTAGTAAAATACCTAACGGTAATTTAAATGTGCCCTTGAATAAAGGCAGCTGTAAAACAGAGACATGCATTTCAGGCCTGTTTTGTCCTGCTCGGATCGGGGCGTCTGGATGTGCATATAAATTTCCAAATTTGTGCAGGGTACAATATCAGTGGGTTCACTGTGTGAGTGTGTTTGTGTTTTTTTTTTTTTTTTGGTTTGTTTAAGACTTCATAGCTCTTCATGAATGCACCTCTACTATGAAAGTGAATAGTGGTGATTCTTTACTTAACCATGCCCCCTTTTGGCCCCTGAAATGTGCGAGCCTATTTTCTCATAATGGCTCTACCATGTAGCGAGCTCCCATGGGAGCCTCGTTGCACTCAGCTCGCTCTGCTTTACTAACCACCTCGTGTGAAGGGAGTGAGTGTGCTATACAGTGCTATGATGAGTGAACGCTGATGAGGGACAGTTATTATGCAGAACTTATTATTCTCTTCCTGCACTGAGGGGATTGTCAGTAGCGGCCGCAGCTATTCATTAATGCCATAAAATATGACCTGGCCCATGGCATGAGTATGTGCGTGTGTGCGTGTGTTTTGCCCACAGGACCAACCCAGTAGATCTACATTGGAGCTTTTGAAGTAATGAGAACTCATAATCAGTTCTGAGACTTGCTGGACATGTTTATGCGCATTTCTCCCTGCTTGTCTGTGCTGCTTGCTTTCTAAAATTCACATGAAAAGAAAGCGCTCAAGAAACTTAAATTTCCATGCCATTACTTTTTAATGGTCATAATGGAATAACTGAAATTGAAGGCTTCTATTCCCAAACATATCATCTTTGGAAAGCATTAAATAAAGTTATATGGAAGAATATATACCTTCAGGCAATGTTTCCATCTGACTGCCTGTAGCTTTGATTTGGGTTTTGCTCATCACGTTTCTCCCTGTAGAGTCTCCCTTGTCTTCCTATGCTCTCTGTATTACGTTGCTGTATTAGATGTGCGTTATCCCACATGGTGCAATTATAAATTAAGCCTGACGGCACCAACACTTTCAAACAACAGTTAAAAGTTACCATCTGTGTAATTGTTTTATCTATAAATAATGGAGGCAGCAGAAGCGTAGCTGTGATCACAGCATCGTTGTATTATCACCATATAAAGTGGATCAAGGTGAACTCAGCAAACATTTGTTTGTGTTTTTTTTGGTCGCAGCATGCAGACATACACCAAAATTATCTCTGACTTGGACACAAGCACACGGAAGTCTGGTATTCTCGCTTTTTTAAACCCTGTTTTCAGTGTATTCTAAGCCAAAGGGTGGCCAAACTCGCCACCCAACACAACCTGTTAGGGAGCCTATATACACACTAACTGGCCACTTCACACACAGTGTGTCTTTTGTCCTGTCTTCCTCCCCTCACCCCCAACCAGTCACGTCAGATGGCTGCCCCTCTCTGAGCCTGGTTCTGCCGGAGGTTTCTTCCTGTTAAAAGGGAGTTTTTCCTTCCTATTGTCGCCAAGTGCTTGCTCATAAACGGTCGTCTGATTGTTGGGGTTTTCTCTGTATTATTGTGGGGTCTTTATCTTACAATATAAAGCGACTTGAGGCGACCGTTGTTGTGATTTGGCGCTATATAATAATATATAATATACACTTAGGTAGGACCAGGTTGGAGCTCATTTTGCCTTCAGAAATTCCTTAATTGTCCATATAATATATATAACATATATTCAACAAGGTGCTGGAAACATTCCCCAGAGATTTTGGTCCATATTCAAATGATAGTATCACACAGTTGCTGCAGATTTGTCAGCTGCATATCCATGATGCAAATCTCCAGGTTCACCACATCCCAAAGGTGCTCTCTTGGATTGAGATCTGGTGACTGTGGAGGCCATTTGAGTACAGATAACTCATTGTCATGTTCAAGAAACCAGTTTGAGATGATCTGAGCTTTGTGACATGGCACGAAGCAGCTATATGAAGATGGATATGGTCAGCAAAAATACTCAGGTAGGGTGTGGCATTTAAAAGAGGCTTAATTAGTACTAAGGGGCCCAATGTGTGCAAAGAAAAAATCTCTGCACCATTACACCACCACCAGCAGCCTGAATTGTTGATACGAGGTAGGATGGATCCATGGTTTCATGTTGTTTATGCCAAATTCTGACCCTACAATCTGAATGTTGCAGCTGAAATCAAGAGAATCCCAGTAGATCAGCAGTTTCTGAAATACTGAGACCAGCCTGTCTGGCACCAATAACCATACTGCATTCAAAGTCACTTAAATCACCTTTCTTTGCCAACCTGATGCTCGGTTTGAACGTCAACAGGTTGTCTCAGCCATGTCTACATATCTAAATATATGTGACTGGCTCATTAGGTATTGCATTAATAAGCAGTTCAACAGGTGTACCTAATGAAGTGGCCAATGAGTGTATATCCCCTACTGATCCACTGTTCACACAAAAATTATACAAACCTTAGGTTTGCACACAGTATTGACCACTAAAAACTCATGTTTGATATAACAATTAGGTGCGTAGGCCACAGAGAAAATGTTTCATAGAGTGGAAAGTGAACATTAGGAGAAGTCCCTTTTTCTTGTAACCACACCCACAAACTGTTCTTAGTAACATGGCTAAGTAACACGGCCAGCCCTTTAAAACATCATCCCCCAGTCCTCATTACTTGTCACCATATACTTCTGGGACCAAATTCTACCTTCTTCGCCATCATCTTGGCCTTCAGCCCTCACCTTCAGCCCCCAATCCCCAGTCTCAACCTGTGGTCTCCTGTCTGAGATGATCCTTACAGTGATTAATGCAGGAGGGAGGTGGAGACCCTGCTGCTGGGCCATCTCTGACAACCATTTTAAATCTCTAGCCTGCTGTGGGGCTCGACTTGACAGGAGGATCTCCTATTTTAGTCTTTTTTTATTGCTGTTTTTGCATCTAGGTTGCAGTAATCTACAGCTGAAAGCATGCTACGATACCTTGACAAGAAAAGTTCAGCGAAATACTACCTTGCAAAGCATTAATTTATGGTGTACTTTCAGTGGTGATAAAAGCATGATGAGATTTGTGAATAATTTGCTGGGTGTAAATTCTCTTACTGCTTTGTTCAGTGCTCCATTTACCTAATTTTGTCACTGGGATCATTTGGCATGTATATTATATTATATTAATGCATTTTAACATGCCTGAGGAAAGATAGTGATAGTGTGTTTTTGAAATATGTGACTAGAGCCCAAGTATGAGCTTTAATTTTATTTTCACAGCATTTTGTCTCTGGGATTCTTCTGCAGATCTGAGCAACTGTTTGTCACCGCAGTCTTTCAGTCATAATACCTTTCACTGGGCTTTGTAAATGACAGGCCTTGGTGGCCATTTTTCATGTGGTTGCTAGGGTAACTGGTTGAATCAAAGAGGTGCTCGGTGTGTGTATGTGTGCGTATCTCTGTGTGTGAGTGCTGTCCACTGCTCGTCTCCACGACTGTAACTGCATGATTATTTGAGGGTTTCCCTATGGCTCAAAACCTCTTGAAAGGGTACGAGCAGTATAATTTGCTCAAACAGTAAACCCACTGAATAAGAAGGTCGATCACTGTGTGTGTTTGGATTATAAGGATAATGATCATGCTGACAGATAAGAGCTTCCTGAAAGCAGCGAAGATGCCAGTCTGCCTCACAATTACCTGCAGAGGACAATCGTGCTTGATTTTTTTTAGTTTTTCCTCCCTGACTCCTTTAAGCATGCTGCTCAGGTATACATTATCTCTTGAGACCAACATGATGTTATGATTAGCACATTGACATACTAGAAAAATGGTCATTATATGCCTGACAAATAGACAAAACCTATCATTTCCCTACTCTACAGGACTTGTCACCCTTTTTAATGCAGTCCATGGCATCCTTTCAAAACTGCCTGTGGGCCATGGTAGGCTTTAATTGGTGAGCCAGTGATTTTCTGTTGTTGGATCATTGATTTTTATTTGCATAGTTATTTGATGATGGATACAAAGCCGGTGGCAGTCTATTGATCAAGCTTACAGAAGCAGCGTAGCGAAGAGATGAGTAAAAGGAAAGTTGGGGATTAATCTCTAAAATAGAAGTTGCAGACCAATATTATTGCAGTCTTAAGCCTATTGGCTTTGTGATGTATACATAATACATTTACTGTATACATAATGCAAAGTCCACAATAATAATAAATAAGGTGTTAAGGATGGGGTGAAAAGAAGTCGTTCATTTTTATACATTTTGTTGATTTTCATATTATCTGAAAGAGAGTAAATATATTTGTGGACTTTGTGGCTGTGGGTTATGTTAACTTTCACCATCATCTTGTTGAGCGTGGTGAAAGCACACTGTGAGCATAGAGATTTTCACAAGGGGCACATTTGATGCTTATCTTTTTTTTGTTTTTTTGCTTTTTTGCTGTGTTCACTCTTTGTAAAAGAGCTATGAAGACTTCCTTTAACATCTAATTGATTATACTATATAGAATATCGCTGAAGGTAACAATCAGCTGCTTTGCTCAAACAGAGAACAAATAATGCAATCTGTGTATTTCATATGTAACTAGAACGAGTAGCCAGTCTACCTAAATAAAGACTGGAAACACAGGAAAAAAGTTTGCCAGGTTTTTTCCAAAAGTAGAAATGACAGTTCTGCCTGTGCTTCTAAAACTTTGTTTAAAAAAATTAATATAACAAATAAAACTTCAAAATTAAACTGTTTTAGTGGATGTTTTAGTTGTTTTAGGCAAGACCTTTAATCTTAACGAGTGAGTTAAGACAAACTTTAAAGGTGTTGACAGGCAGATTTGGTTACTTTTGGATAGAACTAGTTATTTCCCTGTTTTCAGTTTTCTAGTCTTGGGCTGGAACTGGCTATATATTTAACAGAGACTTGAATGTGGTATGGAGCTCTTGACCTAAAATTTGACAAAAAGCAAATAAGCATATTTCCTGAAATACTGTAATATTCCTGTAATAATCACTGCTGTATTAAGGTCCTGACTGATCCCGATGACTAGCATACCAAGAGAAGCATAGATAAGAAACATACATGTGAGCTGAATCATTGTTTATTGTGCAGGCTTTTTTTCTCAAAATTCAATCAAGCTTGTAATAAAGTAATTTTAAAAACAAGTGAATTGTGACTGTACCTGATTAACAGTTGCCTGGTGAAACAGACAAGCTTAATGGATATTTCCGTGATCACTGCAGTTGACTTTTTGGACTCTGTTTGCTGAGGTTTCAATAGCTTCTGAGATCTGAAAAAGCTCCAGCTTGATGGAGACTTTTTGGAGTACAATGACTCATCTTTTGTTTGGCACTGTTTTGGCTCTACAAAGGTCCTCAAGGCCAGCATATCTTATTGTTAGTATTACAGAGACATAGTGGGTTTGTAATAATAGGTGTATTTCTGCTTTATGCTATTCTTAGGCATCTCCTGAACAGTTATTTCTGCACAAGGACTAACCTGGTCTCATCATAATTTTCCATAATAACCATATTCATATTATGTCCTCGCAGAATGATGCAATTTACTATATGTTTACCTGGAAGCTTGTAGTTTTGTTCAAATCAGCCTCAACAGTTAAACTAGACAATTGCTATCTTATTTTTTGAAAAACTGAAGGTCATACTTGACATCAAGCTGGTTTGGCAGTAAATCATCAGGTCATGCTACTGTTTTAGAGGGTGTTTGTGTTTATATCTTGGATTGTGTTCCCTTGCTTCAGATCAATCCGTAGCCAGATTATCTTTGTTTAACAAGGTTTCTGAGGCTGACTCTGACACATCTCGCCTGCTCTGCAGAGAATTTATCACATTGAGGAGAGCCAGCGCAATCCCACTCAATCCCCCTTCCATGCTAGCACCAATGACAAAGGCTCTAAATGGATTAGTGTAGGTGATTATTGTCATTGTCACCAGTCAATAGCTTTTGGGTGCGTGTTGTGTGGTGTCACCCAAGAGTGTATGGCGCGTGTGAGTGAATGTATGTGGACGAGTGAGCATGTTTATAGTTCTGTGTTAACACCTAATGGAAACAACATCATTGTAAGAGATTTGAAGGCATTGTCCCCGTCTCACAGAATACAGAATGCAGGTGCAAAAAACAAGAGAAGAGGCACAGAGGAAGAACGCTTGGTTATACTGTGACATGGGTAACAAGGAGAGGGAGGGAGGGAGGCAATGTGAGGTGAGAACAATTCACACTACAAACGGCAATAGGAGACATTCCCAGCAGAGGGTGAAGGAAATTGCCCAGAATGAAGATGGAGCAGAAGGTTAAGGTGGTGACAGTGGTCTTAAGGGAAAGAAGTGGGGCGGGGACTACACTCAGCACAATACCTTGGCCCCAGAACAGTCAGTCAGTAGGACGGGTGTTGGACAGGACACAAGAGGTAGCATGGGGAGATGGGTAAAAGATGCAGGCAGAGAGATAGACAGGGAGAAGGGAAGGGACAGATGGATGGAGTATGAGGGAGGCAGCAGGATAGCGACAGGGGAGGAATTGTGTTTCAGGAGCTCACTGCCAGAAATATGTTTCCATCATGCAGATAGAGGGAAAGAAAAGATAGAAGGAGAGAGAGGAGAGTAGTGGGCAAAACATGGAGTAATGCGTTCCAGAAATGGCAGGGGGGTTAGTGAAGGGTTAGAGAGTCAACTATAAATGGTAAGACCCCTAAGGTCATGATTTTCCGTGGGGTTTAGTGCACAGCATTATGTGCAAAACAGGGAGGGTTTTAGTGTGTGTGTTTGTGAGGTCAGCTACTGTGAGATATATTAGGTAGCAAGTGACTGCACTTTTTTTAAAAGGAAATGTGTTGGGAAGAGGAAACAGGACAAGCCTAATCTACCTAACTATCTGGCTGCATCAGTGTATTAAAGTGATGAGATTCTGTCATTCAGACATTAAATGTTCTCATAACATAGATGGAACAAGCCACAGTATTTCAACATTATTATGTACTGTATTATGTGTGGAAGATTTGACAGAATATCAAGTGATAATGCATGAGGCTTGCTATATTTTGAAAGTTACTTTGATAATTAGAATTGTTGTTTACTGTATGTTGTTGTGGGACTGCATCCATACACACTTTGGAAAAATTCACACTGTAACAAAATCTGTAATTTAACAGAATTTTTTCTATAAATTTTAGAGAATTTTCTTGTCATTTTTAAATACATGAAATATCAATAAAATTACAAAAACATATTATGAATTAAAAATAAAAAAATTGTAACTGTGAATGACCATAAAAGTTATATTTTAATGAAAATGTATATTTTCTTTGTCATGTATGAGAAAATTCATAGATTTCATAAAAATCATAATTTCATATGAATGTAAAAATACAGTCACACTTTTAAGATAATTTCACAAATAAGCAATATTTATTTAATAGATAAAACAGTTAAATTCTAGTTTAATGCTGTAAATTCACATCTAAAATCTGATGCAATGAACAGTAAAAGAAACATTATTTCTGTAATTTCACATAAATTTGTTTGTTATTTAACAGACATGTTGTGTAATTATGGAAGTAATAATTATGTGTAAAAATGTGAACAATATATGTTAAGTGTCTGTAAAATTACAAGCTTGCATCATTAAAAATACAATGTTATTTAAAATAATTTTACAGAGAACTACGTACTTTTCTAACAGCTATGCTATATAAGTTATGTAAGACTAAAATATCAACATATTTTTGTAATTACTTAGTTTTTTTTTAATATCAAAATATTAGCAAGAGGTAAAAGGGATAAATCAGGAACCATTCTGCAACAAATTAGATTCTGAATCTTAGTTGTATAGGGCATAATTAAAATACGGAAAATTTCTGTATTTTTATGAGAAGGTAAATTTCTTTTTTTTTAATTTTTTTTTTACGGTATTAAGATAGTTACCACTACCTTAATAACAGAACACATCTCTCTTGCTTTTCAGAAGCTTACAGAAAAATTTTACTGCTGTCTGATTCTACAAAAGAAAAAATGTGAAAACTAACTTCAGCTCCTGCTAATTTAAACATTGTTGTCAAAACTGGTTTTATATTCATTACTTGTAAGTCTCAGTAATCTATGATTAATTCTTTACATTACAGTTGTGTTTCATAATCATTTCAGTCTGTACTATATGTGAAACTGTAGCAATGAATGGGAGGAAAACTCAACATACTGTACATGAGAGGAGCTTTGTGTATGTGCTTCTGGCATCTGAGGGCACGTGAACTGTATATTTTGCACCCTCTGTGAAGCTTGTCCTGAAGTGTTGGAAAAGCTCCAATGTTCAGATCTTGTCCTATCTGCAGAAAAAAACCCCCACACACACACATAAAAACAAACGGTGTGCAAAGTGCTTTTTACAGGAAACTGACCATGGCGCAATTCATCTATTCATCCATTTTCTTCCGCTTATCCAATTCAGGGTGTCTATCCTAGCTGTCATAGGACAAGAGACGGAGTACAGACCCTGGACAGGCTGTCAGTCTTTCACAGGGCTAAAACAGAGAGTTGGATAACTATTCACACTCACATTCACATTTTAGAATCACCAGTTAACCTAAAAAGCATGTCTTTGTAATGTAGGAGGAAGCTGGAGTACCTGGAGAGAACCATATAGGGCACAGAGAGAACACGCGAACTCCATACAAAAAGGCCCCAGCCAGCCTTTGGATTCAAACCGAGGACCTTCTTGCTGTGAGAAGACCAGTGGACCACTGTGCTGCCCATGGTGCCAGTCATACATAAAACTGACCTATCAGATTAACTAACTATCGGGGTGCTGATTTAGCTCACTGGGTTGAGTAGGCAACTTATATGCTGTAAGGCTAATACAGAGACCTAATTTTGAATCCACCCTGAGGGCATTTACTGTGTGTCCTCCCATTTTCTCCTATCGTTTCTCCACTGTCTTATCAGAATAAAGGCTAAAAAGCTCTAAAAATATAAAAAAGATTAATGGATTGTTAAAAGTGGGCTTTTAACAAGCCCATTGTCCTTTTTAGTGAGGTCTGAATCTATTCTCCACAAGTTTGAACTAAAATGTGACTAGACTTTTGTAGGGTGTTTCTGGTATGCAGTGGCTGGTATGCACCAAAAGTGGTCCAAGGAAGGACAACCGCTGACCTTGCCCAAGGTCATTCCCACTCAATGGTATTTCCTCACGGAAGTGGCCTCTATCAGCAAGACAGTGTGCTCTGCCACTCTGCAAAAATTGTTTAGAATCAGAAGCATGACAAAGACTGTTAATGTATTAGAAAGAAAAATCACCAATCCCTCAACTTATAGGCCTTAAAGGATCTGCATCTTGGTACTTGATGCCATGGGACACCTTTAGAGGTCTTGTGGAGTCCATGCCTCAGTGGTTAAGAGTTGTTTGGGCATTGTGTGTTGGCTCAAATAAAAGAAAGACAAGCACTGCATGGTGTGTCTGGAATTATTTTTGTTGTTATATGCTGTAAACCATGTAATGCTGAATCTGTTTCCCAAGCTGTGTGCTGGTATGCTCTGAATGCTATTGAAAATGTCATTCAGGCTCTGATTGCAAAGAAGCAGCATGCACACAGGAGTCATATCCTAAAGATTAAGGGGGCATACTGGAGTATAAGCCATCTCTTACTGTCAAAGACACCCACTTCTGACTCCAAATGTTGTTTACTTAACTGTTATGACTTTCTCGCGCAACTCCCAGAAGACACACTGCAATGAGCATCAGGGGCACTCCTGTGCTAAGGGCTCCTTTTTAGCATCAGTTTTCAAGCCAGTGTTTGTGCTTATCTGTTTAATTAGTGAACATCGTGCCAAGTGTAGAAGTTTACAGAGGACTACAAGTGAAAGCCAAGTCTGTTGGGGGTACCATGCATCACAGTGGGCAAGATCAAAAAGAACAACAAAAACAAAGTCTCGGCCTGCTCCTCCTTTAAATGCACAACTCCCCAGAGTGGGTGAGCTGTGAGTACACAGCATTACAATATGTTCTTCCCACCCATGCTGACTTTTCGCCAAGTACTCAATATTATGCTTCAAGAAAACAGGACTATGGCAAATAAGATTTAAAAGTGTTTTCCCACTCATAGTTCTCACATGACAAAGAAGATTATTCAGGGTTTAGTCCACCACATAAAGTGGTGTTTCAAAGGTAGTATGTCATAATAACCTGCTACTCATTTATAATAAAGCCTCTAGTTTACATCAAACCCCGTTTAAAACATGTCAAATTAAGTTCCTAAGATATCACATTATTAGTGATATGATTGGCTCTCTGAAAATTGTGGATAACATGGCAAACATTAAGAATAAATGAGGTCAACTAGAGACCCATTTGCCTTCCTTTACTAATGTTGTTAAATTGGGAACAGGGCTGAGGGAAAAGGAAATAAATGTAAATGTAATTACATTTCCATGCATGGAAAGTAATGAGATTTTTTGCAACTAAGTGTCTAAGGCCTCAGTCACACAGGCCTAGAGACTTCACAGCAACCCCTCTAGGGAAAAAGGTGTATTTTCTGATTGGTTGGTGAATGCTTGCTGACTATTACTAGGTGAAATCAGTCAAAAAGAGGGTGCTGCACCAAAAACCTCCTTGTGATTTCTTTAGTTGCTAGCAGATTGCTGTGATCACCTGTAGTTTGCATGAAAGTAAACACTCTCAGAGCTGTAGTGAAACTGGAAAAAGTGTGACTCAAACTGGAAATGGAGAATGTTCACCTTCAAAGTAAAAGTTCTGCCTTACTGCTGCAACCAACACATTACAAAAGGCGTAGCTTTTCTCCATTTCTTGTTTACATTGCTCTCTTTTTGTTTCTCTGTTTTACAGTAGTAGTTGGCAAATGTTTGCAGACTAGTCAGGCTGCCAGCAACCTCGAGCAACCACTCAAGAAGCGGTCGTGAAAAACACACTTTTCAGGGGGGTTGCTGACCCGTTTCTCGGCCTGTGTGACTCAGGCCTAAACCATCACTCTGCCAGCTCCCTCGAGTTAGCGGTTAAAAAAATACGACCCACTAGCTGATGTTTAAGTGGTGTGTGATGATGGCACGGGTATTCATCTCTGTCATTCATCCGTTACATAAATATGCCTTCAGAGGCGAGATGAGCTTTCAAGCAATGAGGAGCAAATTGTTTTCATCTTTTCAGTGGATATCCAGGTCTACCCTCCACCAACTCTGACTTTTTAACCCTAAATGCAATGATAATTTAGATTGCCAGCTACTCACTATTTTTTCTGCCATTTGCCACTGGAAAGAAGGTGACTGGAAAAGAGTGAAAAGTAACTGAAATGATGAGCTGATGGGAACAACCAAGCATTTTGATTTGCTGGTATTGTTGCAACACTCATAATATTAGGTGTACTGGTTAAAAAAGCAAAAAGCAGAACCCCCTAAAAAAAACAAAAAACAAACAAAAAAAAGAAACACCCCTAGATAGTAAGTTATCCCTTCAGTTGGTAATTTTGCACATCTTGAGAATTATATGTTACTGCTGGCCAAGGTCAGCTCATTTCTTCTTCTGAATAAATAAGGTTGGCTGGGGAATCAGTAAGCAAGCAGTAACATAACACCACTGGTGTGTATCACTGAAATATTACATCTAAAAATCAGTTGCTGAAGAAGGTCACTATCAAGGTCAGTTATTCCATGTTTTGTATTTTGCCTCCAGAGGTCATGGAGAATGATCCCATAAATCGCTTGAGTGCTTTATTGGCTGCTGTAGGACAGGAGCTCCTTCAGCTTCCCTCATATAAACGGAACTGCACAAAATATTTGGAGCATTTCCTTCTTTAATGAAGCACAAAGGTGAGGTCAGTGTTACTAAAAGTCATTATCTGATGTGTCAAGCCCGGGGTTTTAAGTTGCTTTCTATTCTTTAGAAATATCTTTTAATTTTGGTTTGCTAATGATATTGAAGTGAAGGTATCTCATTATGGTCCAAAGAATTTCAAAGATGAACTGATAACAACTGAGAAATGGTTAAAAATATGGTTGACTAAGCCTTGAGAATGTCATTCTCAAAGGCAGTATGAGTTGTGAGGTTTGAGAAACCATGTGCAATTTAGCATGAAGACAATTTCATACTTCCAGCTACATTTATCGCTGCCAGCCTGGAGAGGTTGGCTGAAAAGCCTTTGGCACATTCTGTTTCTAGTGCATTCACAGGCACAAATGGTTAGTGGGAAAACAATCCTGGCAAAGTTATGTGTCAGAATGTTTATCAGAATCCTTTTTGCTATTTCCCCACTTCATCTTTGCATCTTTGTGCACATCCCTCTGCCTTTCCAATTTCTCCCCTTATTTTACATTTTCCACCCTGAAAGTTGTCAGGTGCACATTCCCTTTTAAAATGACAGCAATACTTGTTAGTCTGCTTGAGTTCAAACCTTTAGCAGGAACTCATTTACTCTGATGTTTTTGTGGGCAGCACAAACAGAGTCACTTTTCCTTCAGGCTTGTGGTTCCACTTCACAGACATCTGTACCTCCAAAGCACATCTAGACTGTTATTTTCAAAAGGCAACATGCAAAACGAATAGCCCAGTTACTCTTAATGGCTTTTAATTTTTGCTGACATTTACAGTAATTGCATCAAACCACTGACCATCTTTTTCTTCAAGCTATGAGAAATGTGAATTTACGCCAGTAGGTTATTTACTTGGTGTCATGGTGGTGTAGTGGTAAGCACTACTGCCTCACAGCAAGAATGTTGCTGATTTGAACCTCACAGTCAGCTTTTTCTAGTGTACTTATTCATTATATGATTTGGTAAAAAAAAACAAAAAAACAAAAAAAACCCCCCACTAATAATAAGAATAATAAGATACTTGTGTTATATATACAGTACTGTGCAAAAGTCTTGAGCCACCCTTCATTTCTTTATAGTTTGCCAGTTAGCCACATTTTCTTGTCATTTTTTAAAAACTTAACAAAGAACCAATTTTAAATAGTATCTTTAGGCACTTTGTTGTTTGTAGCCTGTCACAAAAACACATAATCTGGCCCTTCAGTTGATCCATCTACCGTTCATCAAAGCGAAATTGTCTTGGTGGAAGGGTGGCTGTAAAAAAAGCGAGTGATGAATCCAAATTTGAAAAAGCATACCTTGATAGAAAAACACACAGTGGAACACTATCAGTCATGGATTGGCCTCCCCAGAGCCTGGGAGCAGTGTGGGATCATCTTGATAGAGAACAGAACAAAACGCAGCCAACATCCAAAGAAGAGCTTTGAATGTCCATCAGTAAGTCTGGAAAACTATTCCTGAAGACTACTTAAGGGAATTACAAGAAAGCTTACTGCTGCAAGCATGTAACTAACTTCAGGTAGTTATCTATCCTGTGTACTGTCAATGGAAATATTTTGTCTGTAGAGGGTTGAGTTTGCTTAGTCATGGCCTCCCCTTGCACTCACAGAAATCAATGCAAAACAAATAAATCCACAAGAGTCTATTTCCTGAAATTATCTTTTTAAAAAAATGGAACCAGCATGAACTGTAATGTAACTGTCTCAAAGTAACTGTTGGGCATTACAGCCAAAAGCTTAGGGCACCTGGCACCGGATGAACAAGACCAAACAAAATGCATTGAAAGATGCAGATTATAGAGGCACACAAGCCAATGCATTGCAAGGGCTCCAAACAAGTATTCAAAATTTGAATATATAATCAAATGTAAAACAAAATAAAATTGACATTTTATTGTGAAATTAACATTTGATTGTAGACAAGAAGCAGCACTGCTGAGTGGCACAGAATGCAAAGATGGATTTCAAGCAGAAAGATGCTCAACACCGTGCTGCTGGGGTGTCAGTGGAGCTCTATGCTATACTATACTGCATACTATGTTAGTATTTATAACATTTGCCTGGTTTTAATTTTTTAAATCTTTAGTTCTACAGACTCTTTAAAGATTTTTTTTTTATAAAAGAGGTTAATGGGCTAATAATGGCTTGCTTAACAGTTTTATTTGTGTCTTAAAATCAACTTAAAAATGCTAAATTCCACCCTACATAGGCCTAGAGAGGTGATTCCTCTTAAGTGCGAATTAATTCAACAGTCATCTGGTAATGATAATAGAATTCACAACCCAAATCAGCTTCAGCAAGAACAGTTTATACTCTAAGCCCTGTTTGGCAATAGTTTGGATTTTGGTCAATAGACAGCAAAACTGTGGAACCTCAGGTCTACAGACCAGGCAGTGACCCCCTTGCAATCTCCAGTCACTAGGGAAAATGTTGTGCCTTACTACTGACCCAACATGTTACAAAAGGCACAACTTTTACTTTGAAGGCAAATGGTCACGGTTTCCGCTTTGCGTTGCACTCTTCACATTTTCACAACCACTTAGCAAGTAGTTGGCAAGTGTTTGCAGAGAAGTGGGCATCTTCCATGCAATCTAAGGGTGACTGCAGAAATCTGCCAGTAACAAAAGCAATTGCAAGTTGTTTTTTTTTTTTTTTTTTGTTTTTTGCAGTGCTGTATGCCTCTTTGTGACCAATTTGACCCAGCGACATCAAGCAACCTCCCGCAATCACTTGCCAAGTGACTGGGGAATACTCTTTTTTTCCTAGTGAACAGTGGCTGCCAGGCAGTCTCCAACTGGTCTCTGGGCCTGTGTGACTGGGGCCTAAACTATGTTGTGCTGACTGATCTATATAGATGTTGAATAGGTGGTTTGATTCATGTTCAGTAAAAGGTCATTGTTGTTACATGTTTTTCACAGGAAGCTCATTGCAGACATCGAATGCCCGATCTGTGTAAATGACCAAACTATTGTATTTGTTTACTTTCTAATGTGTATTTTGATCTTTTAAAAGTCCTGCTTATATTGAAAAAGATATACATCTACATACAGTTTTGCTTGCAGTTATCTTGTTATTTGTCTTCTATCCAGTATTAAGTGAAATGAGGATATTTGAAGCTTTTTGAGCAAATAACTGAGCGTGACTTTTGGAAAATTTTATCAGCACTAACCTAAATGCAGAGAACTTATCACACACATTATTTCTGACTCTGGAAATTGTTTTTCTTTGTTCAAATCAATACAAATGTCAAGTAACACTCAGAACCCTCCAAGATAATGTTTTCAGCAAATTGTATTCATTAGTGTTTTTGCCCACTTGGATCACACTCAGTCCTGTTCATAATTACACAGAGCCTGTACATCATGAATACCTTCATTGAACAGGACATGAAATTTGTGTGAGGAAATTGTTAGTGTTGCAGAAAGGTCTTTTCTGTAGTTGTTAGTTTAGGCAGGAACCACAATGAAATACAGAGCAAATTGAGTTTTACAATTAATTTAGTTTTGTTTCTGAGATCAGCCCACCTATTGTATACTCTCTATTTTGCTTGTGTAATTTTCTATTTCAGCATAGAGCCCACATCAGAGGGTTTGAGATCTACAAGTTTAATTCAGTGACAGTGCAGAATTAATAAACAGCTGGAAGCTGGATCCAATTATGTGGCAATCAATCACTTTTCTTAACAGGGACCAATCAGAAGTATACATTCACAAACCACTTTATTAGTTACACCTTTCTAGTACCAGGTTGGACCCCCTTTTGCCTCCAGAAGTTCTTTAATTCTTTTTGGTGTAGATTCAACAAGGTGCTGAAACATTCCTCATAGATTTTGGTCCTTACTGACATGATAGCATCACACAGTTGCTGCAGATTTGTCAGCTACACATCTATGATGTAAATCTCCCATACCACCACATCCCAAAGGTGCTCTATCTGGTGACTGTGGAGACTGAGTACAGTGAACTCATTGTCAAGTTCATGAAACCAGTTTGAGATGATCTGAGCTTTGTGACATGATGCGTTATCCTTCTGGAAGCAATCATCAGAAGATGGGTACACTGTGGTCATAAATTCAATTCAATTCAATTTTATTTATATAATGCCAAATCACAACAACAGTTGCCTCAAGGTGCTTTATATTGTAAGGCAAAGACTTTACAATAATACAGAAAAACCCCAACAATCAGACGACCCCCTATGAGCAAGCACTTGGCAACTGTGGGAAGGAAAAACTTTTTAACAGGAAGAAACCTCCGGCAGAACCAGGGAGGGGCAGCCATCTGCCGTGACCGGTTGGGGGTGAGGGGAGGGAGACAGGGCAAAAGACACACTGTGGAAGAGAGCCAGAGATTAATAATAACTCATAATTAAATGCAGAGCAGTGTATAAACACATAAAGAGATGGACATGGTCGGTAACATACTTGGGTAGGTTGTGGGGTTTAAACAATGCTCAGTTGGTACTAAGGTCCAAAGTGTGCAAAGAAAATAACCCCCCACATCACTATACCACCACCACATACCGCCTGAACTGTTGATACAAGGCAGGATGGAGCCATGCTTTCATATTGTTTACACCAAATTCTGACCCTACCATCTGAATGTTGCAGCTGAAGTCGAGGCTCATCAGACCAGGCTACATTTTTTTCGGGGTAAGCCCTGTTCATTTTCATTACAGTATGAACAGTTGTTGTGTTCACTGTATGTGGGTTTCAAAAGATCCATTTGAGATCATTATGTTTTCTGTGTATAGGCCAAACAATGGGGCTCAAATCAGGTAAGTGTAGGCAGTACTGATTTGTTCCATGGCTAAAACCATATGATTAAAAAAATGGTTGGTTCCTAAACAATTTGGTTCAACTCCTATAAGTTTATTAATTCTGCAGTTGCAGATATTACAAAATTAAGCTCTGATGAAGGCTCTGTGCTGAAATGTGTAAGTGTATTTCTATTGCAATGTGAGCCAAAGAAACAAGTGAAATGTGAATATTTTGCCCTCTTAAAATGGTTAATTTAAGTGTGTTACCTTTCCTATTGGGGATTATTTGTGCATTGTCAGCATAAAACATGATTACACCTGAATCAAGACACATATAAAATAGGATCGGCAGCCTGTTCAACTAGTGTGCTTTCTGGTGGCCTGTGGAAAAGCACCCCCTTGTTGTTTTCATTTTTGCTGTCCTTCTTTGTTAAAGGGCGATCTCACTGCCAACTCGTCACTTATGGACACTTGGTAAGGACATCTTGCTGCAATACCTTGCAAACAACAGCATGTATGCCAAAAATGACATCAGAACCCCTGGTGCATGGCATGCCTTAGTGTTGTTTCAGATTGTAGAGGACCTTTCAAGTTTTTGCAGGTTGGTCTGTCCATGTATTTCAATTATATCAATGCAGGAGCATTCCCAGATGGCAGAGAGGGAGACTGCGGAAAAACACTTCTCATGTGAAAACTTCGACCTCTTCTACTGCTATACCAGCACTACTGTTCAGGAGAGTCAGTGAAAGTATAAATGGTTCACGGTTCATTCATAACACCTTTGCAACATTTTTCCCATGTGCAGGGTAGTCTGCTGTACTTCAACATAAATCCCTCAATGAAAGGAAAAGGCTATATCACTTTTCCTGAATCCATGTTATGATCTTTTCCTAAACCTAACAAAGTGGTTTAATTGCCTAAACCTGACCAAAGGTCAACTATAAACAAAAATAATTATAAATAACTAAAAACAAGGTGCATTAAAAATGGAACAAGAACCCAGTTTACTTGGTAAAAGTTCCAAGTCTGACTGCCCTTTCACCTCTATACACTGCATCCAAAAAGTATTCACAGCGCTTCCACTTGTTCCACATTTTGTCATGTTACAGTCTTATTGCAAAATTGATTAAATTAATTGTTTACCTCAAAATTCTACAAACAAGTGACCATTGGGTTCTTGGTCACCTCCTTGATTAAGGCCCTTCTACCTCGATCGCTCAGATGGCCTGGTGGTTCCAAACCTCTTCCATTTACGGATGACAGAGGCCACTGTGCTCATTAGGACCTTCAGTGATGGAGAAATGTTTCTGTACCCTTCCCCAAATCTGTGCCAGATCTGGAGGTCTACAGACAATTCCTTGGACTTCATGGCTTGGTTTGTGCTCTGACATGCACTGTCAACTATGGGACCTTATGTAGACAGGTGTGTGCCTTTCCAAATCATGTCCAATCAACTAAATTTACCACAGTCTGGATTGGAGTCCAATCAAGTTGTAGAAACATCTGACAGACGATCAGTGAAAAATTGCTGAAGGGGTAGCCAATGCATTAATCCACCACATGGAACTGCCCAAGCATCTATGTGTAATGAGCTGGGAGTTAGACCAGTATCTAACAATGAAGAACTATACAGAAATGAAGCAACATGTGGGTGGATTTCCACATCTTACTAAACAAAATAATAAAAGTGCCTTTCATTTCTCAAATGATGAAGCACATTATTGTATTTAAAAAGACAACCATTATGTACTTTATTCCTTCCCTTCATCATTCTCAGCCTAGATGCCTTGCCATAAGTGTTCCATCTTTTTGTCTGTCATCGAGGAAAAATGGTACAATGGTTCATAATTCAAAGGATGTTCCATCAAAACTTCTGTTCATGTCAGCAGTGTTTATATTTGCCTTGTCTTCAGATGTTGCACATAAACATGATAAATTGTTAATGTGATTCTTAAAACGCTGGTCCATTGTACCCACAGCACAACAAGAAGACATTATTTGAGGATCTGAAATGAAGCCTGACAACCAGAGTGTTGGACTGTCTGGCCAGAGGGCCCTCACACCCTGCTGAGCTCACTGAATGGACAATTGAACATAGCGCTTGCTTGTCCTCACATACTGTACTCACACACACACAAATACACACACAGGAAAGCATAACAGAACACACACTCAGACTAGGCAAGGGGAAAGAAAGATCACAGTAAAAACCTACAAGGAAGTGTGTAGATGAAGGTAATGTTTTTTTAAAGTGCTCCTATTCCCTTTTCTTGATACAAGTATTCCTCAATCTTAAAAGCACAATTGCTCTAAATAGATTCATAATTTTAAATAGCTCAATATAAACTCAGCAATATACACACAAAAACGCACCTGACAGGCTGTGAAAACTGCCAGAGCTGCTCCTCTCTCCACCTACTCATGAGATGAGTCAACCTTAGATTTCCCTCATTGTCAAGGAGTCTAGAAATACCTCATCGGTGATGGGATTTTATACTCTTTACCACTGTATTATGCAACAAGAATACGCACAAAAACAGGAATATTTGTCTAGCTTTTTGTCAGTTTCATGTAGAGCATGAGTATATTTAAATATAAAATTTGCTTAAAAACAAAAAAACGTTTGCCTTGACACGATCTGACAAGTGTATCTACTGCATGAAAAGTTGGGGACTGTCCTGTCTTCTTCCCACCCACGGAATCTCTGAGCTGTCAGAAGGATAATAACGCAGGGAAGGTCACGCTTTATAATGTTACCTGTCAGCCAGCCAATACAGCATCGCCCCGGAAGAAATTCAATTAGCTTGAAACGGCAGCAGGAAGAGAGGCAACATTAAAGGAACTGAACGATAACCAGCTTTTAATCCCGTCCTGGCGAGAGAAAAGAAGAAAAGGGGAAAAATCGTTCTCTATCGAACAGTCGTGACTTTGATGGAGGTGGAATTCTTTTAAGGTAATATGCGGGGTAATTAGTAATGCGCATGTGTTTACAAGATAAATAAACCACCCTCACTTGCTTTGATGTGTAATGGAACCTTCCTTAAAGATCAGAGGCTGGCGATGACTGTGCTCGCTGAGACAGCTCTGTACACCACGTCCTATAGGGGCTGAGCAGGAAAAGATTCAAGTGGTTCAGTAAAGTGGGATGGGTAACGCTTTATAATAAGATTCATCAACAAATGGTAAATTAGTAGTTAGTTAAACCTTTGTTAATAGTTGTTTTACTGGCAACAAACAATGGGATGATAATCTTTTTACTAATTGGAGAATAATTTGTTTGTAAGCTGTTTGCAGTGCAACATGGTTCGGGTGTTTATTAAAAAAATAAAACTGATGGTTATTATTTTTTATCTTATCAAGCATATAAACAGGCAGGTGTAACTCATGTCCTGTTTCATTCACTAAATTTCATTTTAACTTTCTCTTTCCTTAGGTACCAAAGCTACTTTGTTAGGTACAGTACTGTGCAAAAGTCTCGAGCCACCCTTCATTTCTTTATATTTTGCTAGGAAAATGGGAAAAAGGTGCAGCGATTTATTGAAACATGTGCAAGCATACATGGAAATACAGTAAAACAGTTTTTACAGTTCTAACAAGCTTGAAAGTCAATATTTGGTATGACCATCTTTATTCTTCAACACAGCCTGAACTCTTAGGCTCTCTTAGGCAGCTTTCTTGTCATTTCTTGAAGTAGTCTTCAGGAATAGTTCTCCAGGCTTCTTGAAGGACATTCAAAGTTCTTCTTTGGATGTTGGCTGCCTTTTGTTCTGTTCTCTGTCAAGATGATCCCACACTGCTTCAATAATGTTGAGGTCCAGGATCTGGGGAGGCCAATCCATGACTGATAGTGTTTCATTGTGTGTTTTTATATCCAAAATTAATATAGTTTTTTGCTATGCTTTTATTTCACTGGCAGTTTGTTTGGGATCATTTCCATGCTGAAAAATTAAGCTGTTGCCAATCAGATTTGCTTTTCAGAAGGTATGGCATGCTGGATCAAAATCTGACTGTACTTTTCTGTATTCATAATTCCATCAATTTTGACAAGATCCCCAACACCACTGGCTCAAATGCAGCCTCAGACCATGACAGAGCCTCCACCATGTTTTGCAGATAACTATAGACACTCACTGTTGTACCTCTCTAATGACCTCTGTACATATTGATGGCAATTTGATCCAAAAAATTAAATTGGGATTCATCCTTCCATAAGACCTGTTGCCACTGATTTTCAGTCCAGTTCTTGTGTAATTTGGCATACCTCAGCCTTTTTTCCTCGTTTCCCTCCTTAAGAATGGCTTCTTGACAGCAACCTTTCCATTGAGACGATTTCTAATGAGGCTTCAGTGAACAGTAGATGGATCAACTGAAGGGCCAGATACATCTCTCAGGTCAAACTGTTATCATTGACATAATAGTTGTATGGGTTCAAAAAACTTTGCAGTCTGAAAATCTGGCTCTTTCCAAATTTCACCACAAACACGGGTCCATTAGTGATCACAAAACCCACAGTATACAGTATGCATGCTCATGCTTACAAAGAGCTATTGCTAAGAGGCTGAGGATTTTTAATTGTGCTTCCAGCTGTTTGCTGGAGTCTTTCCTAAGAGTTTATTAAATACCTGCAGCTTCACAGCAGCAAAATCCATCTCAAAAGTGGGAGAGTTGCACACAGTTACACTTGTGGGAAAAACTCACAAACTAGTAATCTTACCCGTCACAGAGACAGGATTGGTCAGTGATTATTGCATCTTTCACATAACTGCATACAGTTTGTGACTAACTAACTAACTACCAAAATAAGGCAACCTATTAACAGTTAAAACACAATATTGTATCAGAAGTTACTGCTGTTGTATAAATTTTCAGTGTTTCTGAAATCATGGTTAAACTAATAAAACAATGTTGTTTCCAACACAGACAGCAGATTTGGACAGACAATTATTAATGAAGATATTGTGCAATTGTATTGTGGAACTAAAGGCCAAGGTGAAGCATTTTTTCTTCAATTACATCATGGCACTTCACCTTCTAGTCCATCCTAATATTGCCTAGGCCACTTAAATGGCTAAATCTGCCTTGCTTGAAGTATTCAGGCAAAGTTTGCTGAATCTTGGCACTTGACTGCAGTGTGCCATTGATGCAATTATTGGAATTTAAGTCTTACTGAAAGGCCAGGGTTTAAAATTATTGACTGCATGCTTTTTGAGCAAGTTTCTTGCTCCTTGAGTGAAAAGCAGAAATCCTTCAAGGCTCAAATCTGGTTCTTCAGGGGTCCCTGATCCCTCAGTTCAAAGGCAGTTTACATTAAAATCCTCCTTTTCTGTTCAAAGGGCACATGTCATTAACTTTGGCAAAAACATCTCTTGTTATGTGTATAGTAGGTTGCCTGAATATTCTTATATGATTTAATAAATTCTTTTACTTTCCGTTATGTCCTTTTACGTAATTCGTCCCTGAGAGATGCTGACTTTACGCTCATACTGAAAGCTTTTTTATAAGACGTTCTGCTCTGTAACTGCTGATTTTTTTTTTTTCATTCACGTTATAGTATAGTCAGAAATGCATGCATCCTCGAGGGTTTGCTAAAAAATAATTCAAAAACCTAAATGAATAGCATGAGCATAAAATCCTATCAACAATTGTATAAGTTTGGCATAATTGTGGCCTTTTGCGTGCACATTAAATAAAGTCAGTGCAGACAATGAGCTCTGTATAGTGAAACGGTTACAAAAAAACATCTTTCAAATATTGTACAAGACCAATCACTGAAGACATTAATGAGGACACAGTCAATAATACATGTCTGACAAAATTAATATTGTTTTTGATTGGTCAAGACTTTACTCATATTAAAACCCCAATAGAATATACATTTGTATGAAATTCATCAAAGTATTTGCTCAAGCGGAAAATACAAAAAGAGCTCTACAAAACATTTTCTGTTCCTGTAGTCAAGGCCTGCTGGTATAGCTGTATTAGACAAAATGGCAAGCAAATGCACAGATAGATACTATGCTACAATGGATGCTCCTACAAATTATATAACAAATTAATGTGCCTGCCATCACAAAATTTAAAACCATCATGAAGTTCAACTGTGTACATATCACTCATATGTTTTCTGGTTTGGCTGTTGATTGGCTCTTTGGGTGCAGGGGTGGTATAACCGCCTTCTTTGATGTTGTGGAATCCTCCCATATTTAGGAATTTTTAATACAACTTCTCTCTATTTTAATATCTATTATATCTGTTTATTATACTGCATTCTTACTGATGCCAATGAAAACACATAAGTTTGAGTTTTGCACCGCTCCAACAAAAACCATAAGGCACTGAATATCCCTTTTTTGTTATATTGATCACAAGTTGATTTTTGCTATTCTATTCAGAGAATTGTTGTATGAATGAGAGATAATTTGTCTTGTAAAAAATAAATGAGTAATGGCTCTGCTCACAAAGAGCTGGGCTCCCTAGAATCATTCATTACTTAAATAAAAAGTAATGCATTTCTTAAGCTGTTTACTTCCTGAAGTAATTTGTTATACTTGTGACTTTTCACATCGTTACTAATTACCTCCACCAAGGAGGTTATGCTTTTGGTAGCACTTGCGTGCATGTCATTCTATCTGTAAACGCAATAGCTCAAAATGTTTTGAATAAATTCTGATAAAACTTTGTAGGGTTGTAGAGTGGGGTCATGTTAGCAATCAGTTCCAATTTGGCTGACATCCACCAAGGTCTTCAAGTTCAACTTAATGATTTATTCCAAAAAGCTGAATCTGTTCATCTGGACGTAGCGTTTTTTTAGTGGGAGAAACGTTTCGTCAACTTATCAAAGTGACTTCTTCCTGCAGTCAGCTGAGACTGAAGAAGTCACTTTGATAAGTTGACGAAACGTTTCTCCCACTAAAAAAACGCTACGTCCAGATGAACAGATTCAGCTTTTTGGGATTCTTTTACCTGGATTATTGAGCAGCATCAAGAGTGTGTGATC
>VUQS01076814.1:62312-76469 GCA_015108495.1 Heterochromis multidens
AAGTTTTCATTTAATCATGAGTTATTATTAATCTCTGGCTCTCTTCCACAGTGTGTCTTTTATCCTGTCTTCCTCCCCTCACCCCCAACTGGTCGCAGCAGATGGCTCTCCCTCCTTGAGCCTGTTTCTGCCGGAGGTTTCTTCCTGTTAAAACTGAGTTTTTCCTTCCCACTGTTGCCAAGTGCTTGCTCATAGGGGGTTGTCTGATTGTTGGGGTTTTCTCTGTATTATTGTAGGGCCTTTACCTTACAATATAAAGTGCCTTGACAAAACTGTTGTTGTGATTTGGTGCTTGTAACAAGGACCCAGCCACACACAGCCTTTGCAGGGCAGAAGAATGGTTTATTTTCATTAACAATGTTATGTACACGTTTTGAGAGGCTTTCCAGCCTTGCTCTCTCCAGTTCAGTTCAGCTCTCTCTTTCCAGGTCCCAGCATCCTACTAAATAAGGAAACCCTGATGGACCTGATGAGGGCCAGCTGCCACCTGAACCCACTGCTCCACCCCTCCCCTGCAGCTGAGCCACAAATCACACCCTGCCACAGTGCTATATAAATAAAATTGAATTGAAATCAGGAGCAGGATGTAGTGAACTGAATCAAAACCATGACCTTTCAAATCTGTGGTAGGTTTGGAAGAATGATGGGTTAACTTTGCACAAAATTTGGAATAAACTCCTAAATTTTCCTCAGTTTTTAAGGAAAAAATGCACCATGTCTGTGCAGGTTCTCAGTCATCCAGGTGATGGTAGTCTTTGTGCTTTGGTTGAAGGCAACTGAACTTCTTTTAGGTTCTTGACGATATCATCCAAAAGGCTTCTTCAGTTCTAAGGCTGATGGTGAGTCCCTCATATTTAACCTCTATCCTAGGACTCCCTGTCAGGTTTTAGAACTGGATGAGAGTTGAAATGTCTTCAAGAACCTGAAAAGTTGGGAGCTTATGGGTAATTTAAACTCTGTGTTGGTAGATAAAGCAAATAAGAAGCCACAGGGGGAACTTCCTTGAAAGACATAAAAGACAAACACCCTAATGAGATAGGAGTTTAATCAGTCTCAGTTGAAATCTCTGCAGTCATTCTAATGAATACAAACCTACGTTGTCTGTTTCCTTTTTGTTGCCATCTCGCTGCAGATATCTGCGGTGTGACATCGACCACACGCAGCTAATCTTTCCACTGAAACCTCCCCCGCGCACACACAAAAACAGCTCCTGACAACCACAACAACATATGGTGAGCGCTAAGCCACCGTCAGGTCGCAACAGCAGAGCTTGAAACTCTGAGAGCGGTGGGCACATTATTGCCCTGGTTTCTCTGTGGCCTTTAGATGGGATTACCGAGGAGCTGCACTTCATCAAGCTGAGACTTTTAAGTCAATACAATAACTGACACAATGTAAAGAAGTAATCCTGTTTTTGGAAGGATTGTGGGTGCCCTTACGTGGCTGGTTTGAAAAATTGGGAGGCTTAAGAAACTGTATATTGCAACCTTTAAAGGAAAGGCATTTTAAGCAGTTTAAGGTCAAAGCCTAAACTTTGTCTTGAATAAGTTTGCAGGAAGTTCCATGAATCTCTCCATGTATTCAACAGCTGTGCAAAAAGCAACAATTTTTTTCCTCTAGAGAAGCTGGAAATAGTTAATGTTGGCTTGACTGAGTGACAGTGGTTTGGTCCACTGCCTGTTATCCCCTAACTTCTTTACTTTACAAAGTTAAAACAAAGGATGTGTTCCACATTGTTATTTACTACTACCACTCAGTAGTGGTAAATAAAACATATTTCCAGTGCTTTTCAGATTGAATTTAGATAGATTCATTACCTTGAGCGTGAATTTTGTTATAAGGCAGCCACGTTTCCTAATGCATATTTATGGAGGCACTAGGTCTGTACACAAGTAAAGAATTTTAAATCAGTCTTCAAGTGGTCTGGTCAGGTATTTATTTCTGATAGAATTTTCTGATTTCCCTTGGGCTCTAAATAGCAACATCTGGGGCTAAAAAATGAAGCCACCGTCTGCATTATTGTGCAGAAGCCACCCCAGATTTCTTTATATTTCGCTAGGAAAATGGGGGAAAAGGTGCAGCATTTGTTTATTGAAGCATGTGCAAACATACATGGAAATACAGTATATAATAATAATGTTGAGGTCTGGGCTCTGATAGTGTTCCACTGTGTGCTTTTACTGCATTGGCAGTGTGTTTGGGATCATTGTCATGATGAAAAATGAACACTTTCTAGATGGTATTACATGGTGGATCAAAATCTGATGGGACTTTTCTGCATTCATAATTTAATCAATTTTGATAAGTTTATAAGTGACTGTTTTACTATGTTTCCACCTTTTCATACCCATTTGGCATTGAGGGCCCAAAAATGTTGGACTGTATGAGGTATTACCAACTACACCAGTGTAACAGTGCTTACATCCATGTTTACTGACAAGCAGTCTTTATATATGGGATGCAGGAAAAGCTTTGTATCAAATCGAGCACAGTTTTGGACAAACACACATATGTTGCATGATATTTGCAATTTGCAAGCTGCTGTTTGTTGGTGCAGAAAGGTGCTCCTTTTCATACTTTTTCATATTACTAAGGTTGTTGTTTGTGGGGTAAGTCATACCAAAAAGATGTAATAGTAGCAGTAGAGTAAAGAGTCTAAAATGATCTGGAAAAAGGAGTATTTGTGATAGATTACAGAGTGATTTGTATTCTCTGTTGTGTCAGCATGTAGAAGAACAGCCAGGATTTTAAAGCTGTTAATGTTGAACACCTCTCGTCGTATCCAGGAGTAGATTTCTTCATCGTGTTTTTATCCGCGGATGCTGTGACTCCCGTTTCGCTCACAGGATTTCAGAGTGGCTTACAGCAGACTCTGTGTGACTGACAGGCGGGTTAATCAAGTTGTTTTTAATCTCGCTGAAAATCTCCCCGGCCCTTTCCTATTATCATAATGAGCTCTCTTGTGTTTGTCTCAAGTCCTCGCCGCGGCAGCTGTTTGAGCGCTCACATCAGAGCAGCAAGGGATGGAGAGCACTTCCTGTCACTGAAAGGTCACGGGGTCAATCTGGGGAAAACAGTTGCTGCTCCAGGCTACTAATTAAATTTTAATTTCAGCTTCAAATTAGTGAATCTGACAGCATTTTGGGCTGTTTGCAGTAATTTTGCACTCAAAGTCTTCAGGTTTGGTGTTTTCAGGAGATCTGTAGTTGTGCAGTGTGTACAGGTGAGAAAACAGAACATCACTGAAGCCTATCATAACAATAAAAAACATCATTTGTCGATCAGATACTGTAGTTTGACTGTTGTTGTATGTAAGTGTGAAAATCTCTGTTTAAATCACATGCAGAAAGCTGATGTGTGTACAACTGTGCACTTAGTGCTAATGTGAATTCACATAAATGGTCACATAAAACCATTAAAAACATACTTTAACTCAAATTATCCTTTATATCCTACAGTTTTATCTGTATGGATGTGAAACGAGTCTTAAATTACACTCATAATGGCACAAAAACTTGTGAATCTAACTTGAAACCTGCAGACTGTGTGGGTGCACAGAAACTTTTGTCTCTCAGGACCAGAATCAGCCTATAAACATGCATCTCTCAGCTCAGTGAAGCTCAGACATTCAAGGGGAGGCTTTTTTAACAAGGTTGGAAAAGTTGTTAGCAATATGGAATAATTAATTTAGCCATTTTGACTCAAACTGGAACATTAAACTTTGCTCCAATGGAACAAGGAAATTACAAACAAGGAAATTAGCTTCTGTATTGATTTTCTTTGTGCTTTTTTATTGAGGCTTAGACCCAGTAGTTTCCAATCAGGGATACAAGTAACCTGGGGGCTACATCTGCAGAAAACAAGGGTATGTGGATAAATACCTTCACCAGTCACTTTATTAGGTACACCTTGCTAGTGCCCAGTTGGACCCCTTTTTGCCTTTAGAGCTGCTTTAATTCTTCATGGCACAGATTCAAAAAAGTGTTGGAAACATTCCTCAGAGATTTTGGTCCATATTGACATGACCGCATCACACAGTTGCTGCAGATTTGTTGGCATCCATGAAGTGAATCTCCTGTTCCACCACATCCCAAAGGTGCTCTACTGGATTGAGATCTGGTGACTGTGGAGGCCATTTGAGTACAGAGAACTCATTGTCATGTTCAAGAAACCAGTTTGAGATGATCTGAGCTTTGTGACATGGTGTGTTATCCTGCTGGAAGCAGCCATCAGAAGATGGTACACTGTGGTCATAAAGGGATGGACATGGTCAGCAACAATACTCAGATAGCCTGTGGTGTTTAAATGATGTTCAGTTGGTACAAAGGGGCCAAAACTGTGCCAAGAAAATATCCCCCACACCATTACACCACCAGCAACCTGAACTGTGGATACAAAACAGGGAGTGGGCGCATAACTTAAAGATCATGAGCGGCAGGCAGAGCGCAGCAGCCAGTGCTGCTCATTTTGGGCAGTTCACCCAACCTAGAGGTCAGTGCAGTGCTTTTATGTGAATGGGCCTCAAAAAGGACCCACCCACTTTATTTTGCCTGTCATAACTTGGCATTGCTGAATGTCATTGACTTAATATTGTCTCTGGTTGCCACGTTGCTGGAAATCACTTCCTGTGTTGATGCCCCTTGACTTGTTAGCTGGAAAAAAGAGCTTTTATCTAAAAGTATAGCTAACAGTTGAAATGTCACATAAAAATGTGGCTAGAAGTACCTTTTTTAAGCTGCACAGTGGATAAACTGTTGTCTCACAATAGCAGCTAAATAGAGTAGAGAATGAAGCAGAATGAATTGCCAAATTGCCAAGAATTTCCATACCTAGTGATAGGGTGAGATGGAGGCAGATGACCCGCTGTGGCGACCCCTAAAGGGAGCAGCCGAAAGAAGAAGAAGAAGAAGGAGAAGACTAATAGTTGAAATAAAACTGTTTAGTTGCTAAGCATATCTAACAAATGATAAGCTGAATGTAACTGTTAAGAGTAAATTGTAAACAGCTAGTGTAGGGCTTTCCCACTTTCTTCTATGTACTGGGATTCAAACCAGCAACCCTGACAGTGTGAGCGCCATCAGTTCATTAGATAAAATTCCTGTGTTCAGACTCATAAATTATTTCACACTGCTCGCTCTGCAGTATGCAGTGTTTGGCCCAGAGGTGAAACAGCCATTTAACCTTTATATTGAGCTTTAATTCTCACTTGGCCTTCCTGTCGTTTTCTGTGCTTCACCAGCTTAGCCAATTAAATGTGATTTACACAAGTCCAAACTCATGCGTTAACACACAAACACAAACTTGTGATGAAATTAAAGCCAAGTTCTGGCAGTTGCGCTCAAAGTCACCGACCTCGTAAAGTGGTATGTCTCGCTTCCTCGACGGCTTCATCAATCACAGCTGATAATTGTGATTGATGGGGGAGGAGCTCGGGCAAATGAAGGCCAGAAAACATTTAGCCAAGTGCAGCCAGGAGGAGTGAGATTAATGGTGATAAAAGTGACTGAGCGAGGGTGAAGGTGCACCGTGCAGCATTTTAACACCAGTAAATCATTGGCACATTAATGCAGAGATGTCGGTGTAAGTACTGTAAACAAACAAGCACACTGTCGGCCTCTGCTGTCCCTGCTTTCCATCTTGTTTTGGGCTGGATTTAGAAGGAAACCTGTTCGTTATTTTTAGAGTAATAAACATAAAAAAAGAATAATGTTGTCCAGGAACATACAGGGCTGAACATTTAAGACTTTCTACCAATAAAAAATGGAAATAATTACTTAAAACGTATGAATTTTCTAATTCTGTTTTAGCTGCTTGTGGTTGCAAAAAGAAGAGATTCAAACAGGAGATGTTAAGAAGAAGTGATAGGTAATGTTGTCCAAATTTGTGACAACCTGACCTCTTGTTACTGGGAAGCATACAAGGATTAATGTGATAATAATTCAATTAAATTTTATTTATATAGCGCCAAATCACAACAACAGTCGCCTCAAGGCACTTTATATTGTAAGGTAAAGACCCTACAATAATACAGAGAAAACCCCAACAATCAGACGACCCCCTATGAGCAAGCACTTGGTGAAAGTGGGAAGGAAAAACTCCCTTTTAACAGGAAGAAACCTCCAGCAGAACCCGGCTCAGGGAGGGGCAGCCATCTGCCGCGACCGGTTGGGAGTGAGGGGAGGACGACAGGACAAAAGACACACTGTGGAGGAGAGCCAGAGATTAATAATAACTAATGATTAAATGAATGCAGAGTGGTGTATAAACACATTTAATTAACCAAAATATTGGTTAATTAAATGAAGACATTAAATTATGATTATTTATTCCTTTTGATCTTTTAGTTTCCTTTATTTATTTGGAAAAAAAATAGAAATAAAAACAGTAATTAATTTATAAATATTCCAGTATCTGCCTTTTGGGTCCAGGCCCATAAGAAAGGTCACTGTGCCTCCTCAGGTGAATTTTACTGACATACCTTTGCAACTACACTCCATTAGCTACATCTTGCTAGTACTGGGTTGGGCCTACTTTTATCTTCAGAGCTGCTTTAATTCTTCATGTCACAGATTCAAAAAGGTGCTGGAAACATTCCTCAGAGATTTTGGTCCATATTGATATGATAGCATCACACAGTTGCTGCAGATTTGTCAGCTGCACATCCATGATGTGAATCTCCTGTTCCACCACATCCCAAAGGTGCTCTACTGGATTGAGATCTGGTGACTGTGGAGGCCATTTGAGTACAGTGAACTCATTGCCAAATTGCCAAGAAGATGTACCCATCTTCTGATGGCTGATACAAAGCAGGATGGCTCCATGCTCAGACCAGCCCGTCTGGCATCAACAACCATGCCATGTTCAAAGTCACTTAATTCACCTTTCTTCCCCATTCTGATGCTCAGTTTGAACTTCAGCAGATCATCTTGATCATGTCTACATGTCGACATTCACTAAGTTGCTGAACAGATGTTTCTAACAAAGTGGCCAGTGAGTGAATAAATTAGAATCAAGTCAGACACTTTGATAAATAGAAACTTAAGCACCCACATCAGCAATAAGGCATTGCAGTAACAACCAAGCTCAGATTTATTATTCAGTTAATAGTAGCTTTGTGCATCTGCAGCAGCTGATAAAGACTGAAAATCCAAATTTTAGCCTGTGCAGCTAGCTTTGAAGCATGATCTCACTGGAAATTGGCACAACAAATGAAAATATGTTGAGAAGATTCTGCATTCAGAGCGACTCCAACTTTCTCAGTATGTGTTGAGTTCATCAAGGTGTCAGTCACACAGGCCTAGAGTCTGGTTGGCGACAAATGTGTCTTCTGGAGGTGGTTGGCAAGTGGTTGCAAGAGGTTGCTTGCTGTGGATAGTTGAAACTGGTCACAAAGAGGTATACAGTGCTGCACCAAAAACCTCCTTGCAATTGCTTTGGTTGCTAGCAGATTGCCGCGGTTGACCATGGTTTATATAGAAAACACCAACTTGTCTTCAAACAATCGCTAAGCAGTTGTGAAACGTGCAATGCAAACCAGAAATCAGGACCATTCACCTTCAGTTTAAAAGGTGCACCTTTTGAAATGTTTTGGCTTCAGTGATAGGGCACAACTTTTGCTCTGAAGTGTAGAATGATGTCAGTTTCAGTAACACATAGCCGTACTACCATTTGTCACTCAGTGGTTCTATGACTTTTACTTTTACTTAACATTGCCATTTAAATGTCTTCAGTCCAGGACTCTTATCAAACATAAGAAGATTGGACAACAGCTTCTGTGTCATGCTGAAACACTGAAGTTTGCCATGGCACCACAGACATGTTGTTCAGCGAGAACTCGAGAGCTTCAAAATATTGTGAAGGTCTTTAGATTACCCTGACCAAACATGATGTTAATCTGACAAATTATTTACAAGTTCATTAAATTACAATGAATTGAAAAAAACATTATACAGTATATTTAAGATGGTAGATTTCCTGTTGGGTTAAGGATATGGCTTCAAGAGGCTTTTTGTATGTTTCTGAATGCTGCATGCGGTTCAAAAAAACTTCATGCATGAAGGTGGAATTCAGCAAAATATTGATCTGATCAAAAGTGCCAGTAACACGGATATATATGTGGTAATCTTCAGCAACAACAGCATAAGTAAGCAGCTTTTTTAAGCTGACAAAATGAAAATAACTGAATCCAAATGAATTAAGTGTAAAAGAGTTTGCAGAACTCATAAGAGTTCATTCAACTCACAGTTTTAATGCGGCTGGGGAACCTTTGAGTCTTTATTATCTTCTTCTTGGCTTTTTTTTTGGCTTTTGTGATTAGTGTGTTCCCTTTCTACAGTCATGTTGCTAAAGTCAGCTCTTCTCCTGCATCAAACTCCCACTGCTGAGTCACCAACTGACAGCTTTCAAGTCAGACTGTCACTGGGATTTAAACCATGTCTGAACTAAGCCTGGTAAACTGTGAGTCTTCTTCTCTCTGGTTTGACCCTCTGCCCAGTTTAATACTGTATTTCTTCCTCTGAATATGGAACCATTCAAGTTTGTAAATCTGAAAATGATAGATTTAACAGGCAAATTGGCACTTCTGGGGAAACAGGGATTTGTAGAAACTCTGTCATGTCATTGAGACAAAACAGTTGCACCACATTTCATTATTTTTTTTTACTTTCAATTATTTTAAAGAAACTTCTGGTTGTTCTGTGATATTGTTCTTGAAGAATATGTCGCAGCATTTTCAATATAACAGGAAATAAGTGTTTCTTCAGCCACAAATTAATTTCAGTCAGGACCACTATAGTCAAAGGGAAATTCTTTCCATCAACATTAATTTCTATTTGGTATTATTTAGAACTCTATTTTGGGACAATGTTGTGTCCTTCTACTTGCAGAATTGGAAAGCTAGAGGTGGGGAGAGGAATAGCAAGGTGGCAACAAACACAGCAGACATTACTGACAACACATATGACAATGAGTAAGTCAGCATGAAAAGGAGGAGTTGAGGTGGAGGTGGGTTGCAAAGTGGCTTGCAGAGACAGCAGCAACCATGGGCAGACTAAAGCAACCTAAATAACCTGTCCTAAATGAGATCTGTAAATTGGGTGTGTAGAAAGGTATCAGCGTAGCCATCAGATAAGCTGATCTGCCAGGATTGTGCTGAGCTGGACTTCATGGCCTGCCTGAACTAACACTATGCACCAGTTAGGACAAGAGCTAGTTATTTTTTTGTTTTGCAAGCTCCAAGGAACAGTGCTGAGTTGCTGCCTACAACTTACAGACTCATCACACTCATTGCAATATTTGAGAAAAGAGCAGCTATAAAACGGTGGCTAAAGTGTGTCTGTGAAATGTCTTTTTTCATCAGTGCTTTTCAAAAACTCAAAAACAGCCAAGTCAGCCCAGAATGTTGGTTTCACATATTTTCTTTAGGCTCGACAGAGGAGGATAGTAATGCCTGTGCTCTCTGGGCCAAAATTTACTGAAGTGGGTGAAATATCTGAGTAAGTCACCCAGTAACATTGCAATTTGTAAACTACTGACACAAAATGTTTGCATACATAAAGCTTTGAAACTCATGTATAGTTGTGGTCAGAAGTTTGCATCCACTCATCATGGGCATGAATGTCATGGTAATGTTGGGCTTTTAATGATTTCTTTGAACTGTTGTTTTTCCAGGGTGGAATGATTGTACAGCATACATCTCTAATGACTTTAAAAACAAGAATTTATTTTGGATTATTTCTCACATTTAACTTTTTAAAAATGTATTATTTTATATTTATTCCTTTTTTTCCTCGGACTGTCCTCCAAATGGAGGAAAACTTTGTGAAAGAGTCTAATTTTAACTCAGACCATGATTTGTTTTGTTTATACCTAACCATGTAATTCTGGTACTGAAACCTTATTAACCACAAGAAGTAAAAATGAAACTTGATTGTATGATAATACAAAGACAAGGGAAGAATGTAAGAGGACCTGTTATGCTTTTTCTTATTTTCTGTTATGTATTTACTGCTCCAGTGGTGGATGTTCAGGCTTCACACTGCTCTAAATGCCCAGTTTCAGACTGTTGTTTCTGCTACTAGAACAGATAGTCCTAATATTCTCATCTCAGTCATTTTGAACTGTGAACCATGCAAACCTACTGTAGTCCATGAATAAAAAACCTGAAGTTGGAAATGAGCATAGTCGTCTAGTCTATGTTAATGTAGGCCTTCCACATGGGATTTGAACCTCAGTGGCTTGGATGAAACGTTTGCCACTCTTTAAGAGTGGAAGCACTATTTCCTGTGGACATTAAATTTCATGACCATCAACTTCAGGGACTTTGTCGGGGTAGCTCAAGGTGCAAGTTTGGAAAATTTTCTCTGCATAAGCACCATTGAGCAGCTTTCATTTGACTGAGCGAGGTGCCGTCATGTAATCCAATGTCCATGTGGCCAGTTCTCCTCAATATATCCATGGCATTTTAATGTGGTCAGTGATATTTACAGAAATGAGTTCAAACATCTACAGTGGACGCATGCAAACAGAATTTTAATGCCACCTGTGATTTATACCTGCACAATATCAGCAGAATGTTGCAGGTGCTGAAACCAACAGAGCTCACTGAGGTATTTTCGTCTTTCAAATTCAGCTGCAAAGTACATAAAGGCATTCGAATCGTTTTCATTTTCTGTGCTATTTGAAAAACGAAACTGATCTAAAATTAACTGATACAGAACTCACACACATGGCTGACTCAGTGTAGTGCATACATTACACTAATGAGTTAAAGAACTGTGTGGTAATGAACATAAATTATGGATTACAATAAAGAGTTCATCACTCCTGCATTAACTCTTTTATCTTCACTTCTTCCCGGCCTCTTAAACTCTCAAGTGCTCCAGTTGGACAGCTTTGGTTGTCATGGGAAGCCTGTGGACAGAGGGGGTTGTGGGTAATTGGTGTTGAACTCAAGTGGGCACCGCTGAGGTTTCAGAGATAATGAGTTTACAAAGGAGGCCCCACAGAGAGGAGATGGGAGAGGGCCCAGCTCTATAGTGCTGATTTACATTACCTGGGTGGACTCTAGCCGAGCTCTCTATTGATTGATCACAGAGTGAAGCCCCAGATGAGATTTAGCCCCCAGCTGTAAAGTGTCTGCCTTTGCACTGAAGTAAGTGCCTCAGACCACAGAGGAGCACACAGTCAAAGACAAATATTACCTTTTAAAAAGAATTGCGGTCTTTAAAGCTGCAGTCACTTTCCTCTGACATTTTTCAGCCCAGAATCTTCACATAAGGCATCACGAATCAATTTGAAACTTCCTTTGGCAGCTACTGGTAAACAGAGTTTTATATCTATAGTAAGTTAAATGTGTATTTCATCTTTAAAATAAGCTGTTTGAAAGCTACAAGCAGAGTATTTTACTGGGTTTTAGTTGTGATCTGAATAAACCAACAACTAGTATTTTTCTTTATTTGTTCAAATGTTAGAATGTCAAACATTTCAGTTATTGTTTCTGATTTCAAAGGATTCTGTCAATAAAATCTTGTCATGGCCCTGGGTCTTTGACCTTATTTCCTAAGTTAAGAGCATCTTTAGTTTTGTATTCTCGTTTATCTTTGAAAGGTTTTGTGTTCTATAGTTTTCTGGTAATGTTTCTGTTTGTAGATTCATTGTGCTTCTGTTGCTAGTTTCTTAGTTTTCTCTCTGATCCTTGTCTGTTTCTCCTGTCATGTCCCTGTGTCTGTCTGGTCTGTGTCCCATCTCCCCAGTCTGTCGTGTCTGTGTCTGTTTACTTTGTGTCTCAGTGTTAAGCCTGTTTTTCTGTTCCCGTGTCGTGTTAGTTCCTGTCTTATTTTGATAGTCCCTCGTCCGTTGAGCCTTGTGTTTAGTTTTGCGTCCCTCTGTCTCGTTTCCCTGATTTACTTCAGCTGTGTTCCCTGGTGTGTTCCATTTCCCTGATTACCTCATGTGTGTATTTAAGCGCTCAGTTTTCCTTAGTTCTTTGTCACATCGTTGTCGTTCTGTGTTCGCTCGCTGTGTGCTCGCTGTGTCTTCTACTAGATGTTTAGTTTGTAGCTCCTAGTTCTTAGTTTTCAGTTGCTGTTCTGATGCGTGCCAGAGTTTTGTTCTGTCTTCTAAGTTTTCTCTAATTGCAGCAATAAAGCTATTTCTCTGTTTGTCTCTGGAGTCTGCACATTGAGTCCAACTTCCTGCCTCCACACAGCCAGCCTTAACAAATCTAGTCAGTTTGTTACTCATTGATCTTTAGCCATGTAAACTAGTTTTTAGCAAGCTTGTCTCAAAGTACAGCAAAAATGTGTATATATAGGGAAAAAAGTACACTTTCTGTTTTCTTGCATTCTGCTGCTTTCTGATTTCTTGTTGAGGGATAAATGAGAATAAAATCTCATTTTATGCAGGTATGACAATGATACATATTTTGTATTTTTTCCTCTGTACACCACCACAGTGGATTTTACAGCAAACAATTAAGATGTAAGTGATTTAAGTGGAGATTTTCATCTTTAATTCAAGGGGTTTAACAAAAGTACTGCATGAACTGTTTATAAATTGCAGTAATCTTTATACGCAGTCCCCCATAATCAGAGGTCAAAAGTAATTGGACAAAGTAATGTAATTTTAAATAGAAGGATTGCTTTAATACTTGGATGAAAATCCTCTGCATTCAGTGATTGCCTGACCTTCAGTTGCTGCTAGTTGTGCATGCTCTGTTAGGTCGCGATCAGGTGACTGACTTGGCCATTGAAGAATATCCCATTTCTTTATCTGGAGAAACTCTTGAGTTGCTTTTGCAGCATGCAGTATGGGTCATTATTCATTTGCAATCGGTTTTGCAGTATTTGGTTGAATCTGAGCAGAGAGTATAGCCCTGGACACTTCAGAATGAATCCTGCTACTTCCATCAGCAGTCACATCATCAATAAACACTAGCAACTCAGTTCTGCTGGCAGCCATACACGACCATGCCATAACATTGCCTCCACCATGTGTGACAGATAATGTGGTATACTTCAGATCATGAGCTGTTTCTCTCCTTCTCCGTAGTTTTCTCCTCCCATCATTCTGGTACAAGTTCATCTTGGTTTCTGTGAAACTGTGGAGGCTCTTTGAGATGTTTCCTGACAAAGTCTAATCTGGCCCATCTTGTTCTTGAGTGTAACCAGTGGTTTGCACCTTGTTGTAAATCCTCTATATTTCTATTCATGAAGGCATCTCTTGATTGTAGACCTTGACAATGATATGCCTACCTCCTCCATTGTGTTCTTGACTTGGTAAGATATTGTGAAATTCTTAACAATGGAAATAATTCTGTGATCATCAATTTTAGTTGTCTTCTGTGGTCAGCCCTTTTGGTGTTACTGAGCTGGACCCTTCATTTTAAGAAAATACTGGATTGTTGATTTGGTCACTCCTAAAGTTTTTGCTATCTCACTGTGAGGTTTATCCTGGTATTTCATCCTAATGATGGCTTCACTCGCACCAACATGTATTTGGGCTTCTTATTGAGAGTTCCAGTGAAAAGCTATAAAATATAAATTTATCACTTGGAGTAAACTCCAAATCTTTTATCAGCTTAATTTATCATGGAATAATGAGGGCCTCACCTGGCTATGAAATGGTTTATCAGTGAATTGTCCACTTACTTTTGAGCATCTGGGGGACTGTGTATAAAAATGACTGGAATTCTTAAACAGGTAATGCAACATTTTTGTTAAACCCCTAGAATTAAAGCTGTGTTAGGAATAAAATAATTAAATTAAGCTGTTTTTGTGTGATTTTCATACATATTGCAACTGTGCTCATTTAAGAGTTGGCATTCCATGTATAGGGGGTCAAGAGCCTCAATTCAGCGCTATGATTGGATTGAAATATTGAGACTGACATGTTGAGTGCAGAAGGAGCTGCAAACATGCTTACACATCATAACTAGTTAAAGAGTTAAGGTGATATTTCTCAGGGGCAAGGGAGTCTGAACAGAATGTCTTAGATACTTTGCAGGCTTAGATAATAGGTAGAAGTAACAGCCTGAGAATGCTAGCTATTATTGATATGGCAAGGTTAGGGAGCGAGGTGTTTTTCTTTCTGTCTTTTCCCAGGGAAGGAGCAGATGCGAGGCGAGGTCAGATCTGGATGGAATGTGGGAGAAGATCT
>VUQS01076816.1:5693-16398 GCA_015108495.1 Heterochromis multidens
AGAGATTAATAATAACTCATTAAATGCAGAGAGGTGTAAAAACACATAGAGAGTGAACAGAGGTGAGAGAAAGAGAAACACTCAGTGCATCATGGGAAACCCCCAGCAGCCTAAGCCTATTGCAGCATAACTAAGGGAGGATTCAGGGTCACCTGATCCAGCCCTAACTATAAGCTTGTCTTTGTCCGTCAGGGAAACTCAACATGGACTTTTATTGAGAACAGTTTAACCTTCATCCTCCATCTTCTTCTGCGGATGTGTTTATGTAAACTAGGCCGACTTCACCAACCCTCCAAACGTCTGGCTGCAGTTCTGTTGTGCTTCTGTTGGCTGTACTTTTAATGTTTCTGTTTTGCAGAAATAAACAACTGAACATCCTTCAAAGATGGTGAAATAGGAATAAGTTGGACTGTTATCTGCTCTCAGTGTTGTTCTGTAATAATTAAATGGTCTTTTGTAGTTGCTGTTTTTTTTAAAGAGCCTTGAATAAGCAGCATCCAAACTTTGATTTGTACATTAGCACACTGTATATGTGATACACAGAATATGTGAGTGACATTTTCCTCAATGAAAATCTGAGCTGCAGCAGATTTCTGGTTCTGAAAGCTGTAACTGAAATAATTCATGATAGTCGTTTACAGTTTGTCCTTAAGCTGTCCACAGCACTGAAACAGGAGAGAATAAATCCATTATTCATAATCCACCTCTTTTTAAAGTTTCAAAGTCAATAATATATTTAACAATGTACTCCCAGTTTGCGCCTCTCATGTGTCGGCATCACAAGGAGCTAACCGTCGGTTTTCTGAAAGTTAATTAACCAGCAATGTTTGGAAAAATCTAGAAGGTCATTTTTTTAAAAGCTCTCACCAAGACTGCTCTAACCACGAAAATATTATGTTCACTAATGATGAAAACTCATTTGGCAAGTTGCAACACAGGAATAGGATAAAATTTCCTTTTAATCATTCAGTGGCTGAAATTTTATTAATTTAGAAGGTTAGAAGAGAAAATACCTGCAGATCCTTATTTTCCCCGCTTGAAGAACATACAGGTGCCTTTACAATTAGACAATCAATGTTTTCACTTCACCTATCAGTCACTTTAATTTTACAGCTGATTAATACATTATCATTTGTTTTTTCTTACTAAGAGAACTGAATACTAACTGCAGCTGTCAGATAAGGTAATTTCCCTCTGAAGCTGAAAATGGAGAGAGCCGCCTCCAAGCAGCCCGGCTGCAGGTGCTTTCCTGCAGGTTAACGCAGGACGACCTCCCTCCTTCGCCTCATCCGTGCGTCGATGACATTGAGAAAGAAAAGAATTTGAGAAAAGCTGCTGACTCAAATCCTATTAAAATTCACCAGGTTGTCAGCCCCTTTGTTTTCTCCTTTGATTTGTGCTGAGTGTGGCTCTCACACAGGGGAGGTATTCTTCATTGTTTGGTCTGTGTCGCCTCAAGTTATGCTTTCATGAGCTGAGGAGACGCCCGCCTCCAAATCCCCCTGCCTCGTCCTTTAACAGGCGGCTGAGAGGAAGGAAGGCTTTGAACAGAAACACACATTCAGTATAAACACGAACACATCCCTTAACAAGCATGAATCCTTTCATTTCTCTCCACGCAAACACCAATAATCACACTCTGATTTGCATGTTTGGTGTGATTGATGGCATTTAAAGCCGTGCATCAGAGTGTGTGAATCCAGAGCTGGAAGATCAAACTGGGATCTGCTCAAGGAAAGACATGATGCGGAGGGGAAAGGGCTAGTTTTTGTGTAGGTTACTGTGAGTCAGTATGTTCCTAATTTGAATCAGTGGGGAGGTGGAAAGATGAAAGCACAGTGCTGCTTCCAGTTTCCTCCTGACGCTGAGATCTCAATGTGACAAAACACAAAGTGTGGTTAAAAGGATCAGGGACTTTGGAGTCAATTTTTGTTTCTGCAGCTTTTTTTTTTTTCCAGTGTGCGTTTGGCAGCAGAGGGCAGAACCCTCGCGGCGTGGACACAGGAAAGTGATCAAAGCTGCTCCGAATCACATAAACCAGTAAAATTTGCCAGTATGGCTTCAACCACAGTGAAGGAATTCATTCTGATTCCAGCTGAAAATCTTTGTGTGGATAAATGAACAATGAAGACATTTTGGGGGGGAAGTATGAGATGTTTGAAAGCAGATATAGATCACAGACGAGTCACAGGACTGTGGTTTCTGCAGCAGAAGCTTTAGCACGTTTCATCCAAACCTCTATTTAAAGCTTTTTTTCCAACCGGGGTACAAGTCCTCCAGGGTGTACTTCTAGAGTAGCTTGGGGTACTCTATTGTCGCTCCCAGCTACAATAGCCAACAGCAGCTTCAAGATGGCAGTAATTTAAAGAATGGATGCAAACAGGTAGTGAGAGAGATCGCTGTAACTTTACTTTTAACTGATGCCTATTTTTAGATTTCACTGGGCAAGCATTGCTCACCTTGCTTGCCCTGATGGAATGCTGCTGTAAGAATGAAATACATTTAATTGGTAGCTAACAAGTCTTAATTGTTTAACCAGTATGTTTAGCTAACAGTATGGACAAAATACGAGAAAATGTTAAACATCTAGGATAAACAGCAAAAATGGAAAGTTACAATTATGGTAAACTTGTTAGCTAAAGGTATGGACTAAAATTTAAATTGTTAGCTATGATGATAAATAGCTACAAACCAGTGTACTCCGAGTGCCAGTGCCAAGTCTGTTTAAATGGGGAAGGTTGTGTCAGAAAGGGCATGCAGCATAAAATCTTGGTCAAAAGGGTGCTGGTGGAAACTGTGCTACTGTTGGCCAAAGAGAAAGGAAGAGGAGACGGGGAAGGCATGTTAGGAGGCAGTGAGAGAGAAGGAAAGGCAGGAGTTTGGAAGTGAGAGTAGGCACTTTAAATGTTGGGACTATGACTGGTAAAGGGAGAGAAAAGACCACAGAGAAGATTGATGGATGTAGTGAAAGAGGACATGCAGAGGGTTGGTGTGACAGAGGAGGATGCTGGGATGTGGAGACCCCTAAGGGGAGCAGCCAAAAGAAGAAGAAGAATTTAAACACTGTTCCCACTTATATGTTGAAAATATGCACTCATACTGTAATGTGTGTGTGATATTCTCTAATAATCAAAGTTGTATTGGTGTGAAAGAAATGTCAAATTGCATCTTATGTACAGCCATTCATTAAAATCTATCTGGATGTCAGAAGATACAAAACAACAGCAGCGCGTATAACCCTCTAATTTTAACATCTTAGCTTAAAAGATCATAATAATTCTGACATTCTGACCTTACTTTTTGTTCCTGAGCAGCTTATTGCACACGGTATGACTGTTACTTTTGGTGCTAGATGTCCAGAATCGGCATAAATTGCATCCTGAGAAGTTTTTTTGTGCTTGCCCTTTGTGTTTGTGTTACTGCAGTGCTGACTGAATGCTGTAGCTCCTGCATTTTTCCATCATGGTGAAAATAATATCTGAGTGTTACTGAACTGAGTCAGTCAGTGATCCCCGAGTTCCTCATTTCTTCTTTCTTTTCAGGTAAAACTCAACTGTATCCCCTAAAAAATGTGTTTCCAAAGAAGTAAGCTGCATAAACTGCACATTTAAAAGTCCAATAAAGTCCTCATAAAGAGGTGAGTAAGGTACTGAAGGTATAGACCACAAAACCTTTAACCAGGAGATTCAGGTTTTACTACCACGTTGAACCGTTCGTTTTCTGAGTTTTATTGTATTTTTGAAAAATGATTTTCACTGTTGGTGTATTTTCACTTCAGTTAAAGCACCAGAACAACTTGGTTAGGTTTAAAATTTAACCTTTTTTTCTCTTTCTCTTCCATTTTCAGGGTTACCAGAGTCCTGAGGCCCCACCCACTTCATATATCATTTGAAGTTCATGTTGTCAGTGAATAGTGAACTGAAGGAGTAACTTAATTAATCATAATAATAATAATGTAATAAATAATAATGGGTGGGCCGATCTTGACGAAACATTGCACAACCATGGTCACACATACAGCCATTATTGATTAACATCTATACGTTCATTATAAATCCCAGTTCTTTGGATTTTCAGATTCACCATCTCTCTGCGAGTGCGATGTTACGTTTGCGTTTGTTTCTCATCACGTTCAACAGACGCTCGTACGTATGTTCGACTCACCACTAAATACAGAATGAAGAATCTGAAGAAGCACCACAGGCCCTAATAAATAATAATAAACTCTACTTATATATCACCTTTGAGAGACAAAGTCACAGAGGGCTTCAAGAGGTAACATAGCAAACAAACAGCAAATATAATATTTAAGAGGAGATAAAGGGGAAACGAGGTCGGGTACAAGAATACTGGCAGCACAAGGAGATTTGAAGTGAGGAATAAAGAAAATTAAAATAAAAAAAGACAAGAAAATTAAAAGCAAACATAAAATAATTCAAATAAATTAAAGGCGAAGGTGATAAAACAATTACGAAGGACAGCTGTTTATAAAAATATGTCTTTTAAGAGGGATTTAGAAGATGAACGTGAGCTCGCTGATCTGATCTCCTGGGACAGATTATTCCAGAGAGTGGCTGAAAAAGCCCGGTCACCCTCGGTCCTCAGCCAAGATGGCGGAATGACCAGCAGAGCCTCGGCTAAAGGTGGTACAAGGTCAGGAGATCTGAGATAGACTTCGGTGCGAGCTCAGAGCGGGACCTAAAATTCAACAAGTAAATCTTAAAATCAATTGTAAAATTAATGGATAGCCAATAAAGAAGCCAGAAAAGGAGTGAGTTCTCTTTTTTTGGTTTGGACCAGCTGTAGTTTGTGTAGATTACTGCAGTATGATGAACTGCAGTAATGTAATCTAGAGGACATAAACGCACATATGACCGTCTCTAGATTTCTTTGGATAAAACTGAGCTGACCCTCCTGAGTCTCCTAAGCTGCACTAAACACAAATGGACGACTGAACTGACATGCTTAGTGATTAATGCTGGTGGCAGTAAAGACATAAGTAAAGACATCGACCTCAAATACGTTGGATAAGAAATGAAAAAGACCGGCTTTGAGGCAGATGCTGAACTAAGGACCTACATAAGGGGAAGCATGAGCTAAAAGATCAAATTTTGTCTTAGTATGACTCATGCAGAGCTACTCTGTTGAATTCCCAAAATAAAATCATAATAATAAACAGAACAGGTCCCTTTGCAGGTAAACTCCACATAAATATGTTTACATCCAGCAGACTCGGGTCCACAGGCAGAATAAACAGCTCTAACATTTCGCAGATGGATTATGAAAACAATGTTTTTCTGGATGGACGGCCTCTCAACCTCTCGTGTCCACAGGATAAACTGTGCACAGGACCGTCGGGTGTTGTTAATATTCTCAGGTGTTATCGTCATCATCAGACCTGTCTGTGCATCCTGAGGGGCGCGAGCAGCTGACATTATGCCAAAGACAAAGATGCACCGCTGAAATGTCCCGAGTTTAAATGAGGGTGGCCTCACACGCCGCCGACTTTACCCGCAGCTATCTTCCTGCCATTTCCTAAAAGGAATGTAATTTCTGCAAAAATCAAAACAAAAAGCCAAAACAAATCTTGTCTGAGGCAATTTTCAGCTATTTACTTGTCAGGCCGAGCTTTTTAAGATGCCAGATTGCTCAGACATGAGTGCAGACAGCAGCTGACATTCACAGATGCAGACAAATTACAGACGGACACTTCAGCTGCAGAGAGAGCAAAGACAAAGACAAGTGCAAAGTATTCGAACACAATTACAGAGCCTGAGACTCAGAGAATCATATCATCGACTGCACGCTCCTCTGAGAAACTGCTGCCTTTAAACCACACCGTGAAGATGCTAATTACAACACTTTTCATGTCATTTCTAATTTCAAAGCTGCAATATTTTTCACGTTGACAAGAACAGAAGCTGTGATGAAATCACTGCAAAGACGCACTTAATAAATTCCAACATTAACACTTGAGTATAATTAGTTCTAATAGTTTAATTTAAAAGGATTCAGTTTGTACTTTAGTTTGGTTGTTGGGACATTTATACACTTTTGCTGTGATCCATATCACTGCTGAACCCGTCTGGCTCATTAATCCCATTAACATGAAATTCCAGTAATAAAGCATGTGTTTTCTGTCTGTTACTACTTTGATTTGGTAATACTTAAAGAGCAAATGGAAGCGGCATACATCAGTCAAGCCTAACAGTTCCCTCCACAATATGCATGAGCTACCAACAGGCTCACTGGACCCAGGTTAGTTTGGGATATTTTGCTGGGAACGTCAATGCGATGTCTTTTCTTATTTCTTCTTAAAACGTATTTGTCACGATATGACACCAGCCTGGCTTACAACATTAATTTCTTATGAGGATACAGGTTGGACAAACTGAACTGAACTCTCCAGCTTTGTTGGTGAGAAATGAGTTGCACAAAACAGCATATTGGAGCAAAAGAAACTCAATCTCTCTGCTGAGAGTTGAGGTCCCCAGAAGGATGACATAAAAGGCAAGATTATAAAAGCTTGCAGGAAAAAAGTCAGCCTGGAGGTAATGCAGAGCCATTCATTAGGTCGGCTAGAAGGAGGAAGGTAAAAGCAAAGATGAAGGTCCTCAGGATGATGAGCAGGAACCCAACAGCAAAGATGGAACATCCCCAAAAGAGTGAGAAGCCTTTGCAGGACATGAGTGGTTGGTTGGACTGATTTACTGAGCTTCCCACCGGACCCTGACCAACCACATCTTTGATTGAGAAAACCTCCAAAAGTCGACACCACCGGTAAAGTTTTCATGCAAATCCTTATCTGTAATTAATTATTATTATTATTATCGTATTATTGTAGGGTTTTTACCTTACGATATAAAGCGCCTTGAGGCGACTTTTGTTGTGATTTGGCGCTATATAAATAAAACTGAATTGAATTGAATTGAATTGTAAATCTTTGTATCTGTAAACCTGTGGACAAGCACTCAGTGGATACTTGTGTTTGTTACCTGAGGACTTGGACTGCATTCAGATATCTTCACTCACTCCTTTGTCACCATTAACACACTGAGTTTTGTTTTGACTCCATACCACAGATTATGAACCTCAATCAAAGACCCGTGAGCGCTTTTTAAAGATATGAATCTTCACACAGTGTTTATTCACATGGAGCGTTTCTCTCTGTTTCTCTTTAATGTGATCAGACCATTTTGTGTGAACTGCCAAAGAAATTGATCATAAATCTGTTTTTTTTTTTTAATTAAATATGTCAACAGCTGATTTTGACCCTGACAAGCCTCTGAAGTGTGTCAGACCTGACCTAACCTGACCCAAACTGTCCTGAACCCGTCAAGAACCGGTTCAATCATCTCGACTCTGACCTTTACATGTAGAAAGCCTCTGACATTTTCTCACATTTATCACAAAGAGATGTTTTCAGACGGCGTGAGCCGGCTAATCATCGGCACTGAAGGATTTTACCAAACTACTTCTTTTCTCCAGCAGAAGAATGCAGAGATCAGATCAGAGGGGTCGGCAAGAGTCTGACCTACAACAACCATCTGACGTAAATCATCCACATCAAAGTCCCAACTACGATATGAAATGTCACCCAGCAGAGTGGTTGGATTACACATTCACAGCCAGTTTTGGTTTGTTCTGTTTGCACATGCTCAGTTTGTTTTCCTTCTGCTTGTGGGCGTGGACTTTAAGACACATGCACACAAAGCATACTCTGGTGTTTCCATGAGGTTGGTTGTCTATTTGGATGTATTTCTATGACACTGTCAAAGAGCCCGAGATCCCCAAGGCCTCATCCACCTGAGACTCTCTAAACAAGGGACTTAACATCTAGCCCTATGATTATTATGGAGTTCAGAAATATATAAATACAGGATTTCACTAATGGTAATATTGCTTGAAATGCAGTATTATAAATGTACCACAATAAGTGAAAATAATCATTCTGTAATGATTCTGAATGAGAGAAGTGCAATAATATCATAAACCGGAGGTCTTTCTGTAAAAGGGTCACGATTTACAGAAAAACAGTGAAGTAAGCATGGAGTCATGTGCATCAAGAGTGATCTCATCAGGAGTGGAGAGAGGAGGGAGTAGAGTTTGTGAGAGGGTATAAAAAATGATGTTTCGGTAATAAATAACTGTTAGTTCTCTGAACCTCGCCATGAGCAGATGGATCATCTAGAAGAAAGGTTCGCAGTTGGATTTTAAAATGAGGAGTACCAGAGGATTAACCATGACCAAGCAACTGCAATCTAAAACTTGAATTTACAAGTCTGTCTTTTCTCTGCTCATCTTGCCGTGTTGGATTAAAGTCACAGAGGAGTTGGAGGACTTTGTACTGAGTCACTGCTCGCCATTTGGACTTTATCAGGTGCGGCCTGGAGAAGAGTGAGTCGAAGGCCTGAGCATGTTCCCTCTTCTCTCTCGTTCATCTCAAGAATCAGAAATCAGCATTAGCACAGAGTAGATTAGTTAGGTTAAAAAGGTAAAACTTGTGAATAAGTATTTCATCTATTTAATGGTTCTTACAGGTTACTTCAGCCCCAAAAGGTAACAGATCCCAGTGGTCTATTCTTTTCCTGGCCACTAAAGCAACGACCTAGCCAAATTACCAAGGGTGAGGCTCAATGAGGGGAGCTGCCGTTAACGGGTGTGGCTGATCAAGGCTACTCAGGCAGTGTTTCGTCAGAGGAAGCAGGATAGACATCTGGAGGTAGGCAGTTAGAGCTAGGAGAGTCTCCTCACCACCAGCTCAATCCAGTTTCTGCATTACCTGTTAAGGAACACCCCTTGCAATCAGACTTGGACCCTTTTAAATGGAGAGCCGGTCCAGACTTCCTGTATAGGGTAACTGGCCGATCCACAACACAAAGTGACCATAAGTGACCCGACACTTTGGAAAATTAAAAACATGGTCCAGAGGTCCAGTTCAGGGACTCCAATTATCTGAGGTGAAGCCTAGCAGATAGCTAGCAGCTACAGCCACCTGTGTCACCATCCACCTGTTAGTCAAAGAGGCCACGCCCCTAAAAGGTGAGTTATAGAAACATCCTCCCCTGTACAGCTGTTATAAAGGAGGAAATTATCTCTAGAGACCAAAACAGTTTCTGTATCAGGCTGTAAACATGTTTATTTCTGCTGTGAAGCTTTAACATGGGATTCTGTGGGGACTGACTCACTGCTGCCTCTGCTGGACATTAGAGGAACTGCAGGGTTTATTTAGGTTTCCTTTTTCAGCTCCTGAAGTTCATGCTTGGTTTCACTCTTAATGAATGACGCTCATTTTGTAAATGATGGCCCCAGTAGAAGGCTGCGATGGTGGCGAGGAGAAAAGCTCAGCAGAAGGCTTAAAAACCGGGACTTTGCAAACCACTGGATGATGTTATGTTATGGCTGCAGATACAATCCAACAAGGAAACAGACACATTTAAAGATATAAACTGGAAAATACTGTAAGTATGAACAGGAGAAGCTTCAGTGATCAGATGTCAGACAGACAGTGATGTGGATCTGCTCTCAGGATAGTGATGGAGAACATAGAGCTTTCACAGAGGTGGAGTCAGTGAATAATACCAGGTAATTCACTGCTGTGATGGGAGCTGTCTCTGAGCTCTGCTGACATCTGAAGAAAATTAGAGGAAGTCAGAGAGCATGAAGAAAGAGCTGCCTGTCCTTTGTTCTTTCCTTCTGAGGACCTACAAACATCACAGACCATTGTCACAGCTTTCTTACAACTGCTGCAACTTGTTTCACACACACAAAATAAACTGTGTGAGGTTTTTATTTCATTACACAGTTTAACAGATGTGGTTACAGATGTTAGAAACCTGACAAACAGCTGTTGCTACGTGTTGTGTGTTGCTGGAAGGACTCCCAGCTCGTGCAGCCTTACAAAGTAAAACAGCAGAAAGTGAATCACAGAAAAAAGGCTTTAAGCTTCAGAGGCGCTCAACCAAACTGTGTCTCCAAAAAATAGACAGTACAGCTAAAAACAGGAAATCAGAAGGTGGAGGAAGAGGAGGAGACAAAGGTGTGCTCTATCTACTTGTTCTGTCTGACATCATCCTTCATTACCAGGTCCATATGCTCCTTCAGTTTCTAAAATAAATCAAACTCAGAGGTACCGCCGAGAGTTAAACACGGTCCATAAAATGATGTGTGGCTGTTACACTAAACTTTAATATCCAGGCTTCATGAAAAAGAGGATTTACGAGGTTTAACCGAGTTAGAAACAGAGACAGGACAAAAGAACGACGAATTCAATTCAATTCAATTCAATTCAATTTTATTTATATAGCGCCAAATCACAACAAAAGTCGCCTCAAGGCGCTTTATATTGTAAGGTAAAGACCCTACAATAATACAGAGAAACCCCAACAATCAAACGACCCCCTATGAGCAAGCACTTGGCAACAGTGGGAAGGAAAAACTCCCTTTTAACAGGAAGAAACCTCCGGCGGAACCAGGCTCAGGGAGGGGCAGCCATCCGCCGCGACCGGTTGGGGGTGAAGGGAGAAGGACATGCTGTGGAAGAGAGCCAGAGATTAATAATAGCTCATTAAATGCAGAGAGGTGTAAAAATACGGTGAGAGAAAGAGAAACACTCAGTGCATCATGGGAAACCCCCAGCAGCCTAGGCCTATTGCAGCATAACTAAGGGAGGATTCAGGGTCACCTGATCCAGCCCTAACTATAA